>JAODAL010010541.1:0-104580 GCA_025379985.1 Phyllomedusa bahiana
GGCCGGGTTGGGAAACGCTTCTGTCACTAGTTTGTGCTGTCCTCAGAAAGGGGGGGGCAAATCTTTTACAGTTTTCTTTAAAAAAAAAAAAAAAACAAACAAAAAAACCCCCTCTTATCAGGAACGCTACAATAGGTCTGTGTAGTCTAGGCTTTGGCCACTTGCTGAGCAACCTAAAATGTCCATGTCTGCACAGGGCAATCATACAGGGCCTTCCAAAGACTGCATATGCATGGAAATTGTCTAACTGCAGGAGAAGAGATCTGGCTGGACTTCCCAGGTCACTGCATACAGCACTCAATAAATGCAGTGTACACGCATCAGCAGGCAGCAATGAGGCATATTGCGTCTGTTCCTTGTCATTTTTAGTCTTGCTCCCAAATACCCCAAACCATGTATCACCTACATAAAACTGCAGCAATGGAAAAGCAGAACCACATAAAAAGGGTGCGGCATTAAAGAGGAATAGGTGGCAGCTGAACAAGCTTTGGCTGACAGCTATAGAAGTAATAAACTCCACTTATCTCACCAAAAATGAAATGGATTAGAAGGCAATTAGACCATATATTCTTAGTGGAATTTTCTTGCATGGTCCCAAAGTCATGCAACAATTTGCCCATTGTGTAATTAAAGTTCAAGTTTATCTCACATTTACTTATAGCATTCTTATCCATGTCAAAAGGGGTTGTCCACTATTTATAATAGGGGAAAACAAACCATTTGACACAAGTCTTTCACTGTAAAGAAAGTTGCAAATGATGGCACGTACCATATTCGTACTAGGATTACTGCACTCAAGGATTTCGACACTCAAGAAGTGGCTATAAAAGCCGGAGGAATTTGGCATGAAGAGCATAGCCAACACTAGTCAAAAATCTACACCTCAAAGACAGCTCAATAAGTGTCAGATTTATTAAAGTCTCTGCCTCTTAACAGAAAAGTGTCTTTGACTGTAACATACTTCAATTTAAGACTGGTATATGAAACACACTGCCCGTTATGTCCTCCAGGTCTCTCAGGGGATAAGCTCCCTTCCTGAAAATGTTTGCGGATAGAGAGGCACAGGATATGACCATGCCACCAGCATCTTTCACCGGAAGACACTGTGCTCCATTGCAAACACAGGAGGTGGTCAACCCTATGTGTTCTTTTAACAGTAATTAGCAGAGACATTTATTTACACACAAACACACCACTCATTTACATAATATTTGGCTGGTTTTATCAAGGCTAATAAGCCCTTAGGGTGCTTTCACACGGTGCGGGTTTTTCATGCGTTTTTTGGATGCGTTTTTTGTGCAGGAAGGCACAACAAAATTAATGCTATAATTGTTGCACAAAAAAGCACCCCAAAAAACGCCCAAAAACCGCCCTGGGGGAGAACCCTTTAAAGTTGCTTCCAGAGTATATAATAATCTATTTGACCTACCGCCATCTTTATCTTTCCTGTGGTCACTCAATAACAAAGCTCTGTGATAGCTCCTTTCCCTAACTTGTTCCACGGACGTTGAAGAAGTCCTGAAGGATATAAAATCAAACAAAAATTGCATTAAAATGAGAACCCATTAGAATTTTGGATAGGTTTACACAAAATATATTCACTCATCATCTGTAGACCATTCTAACTTAATGTGCAAAAGAAAATCTACATAGTGATAGATTTTATTGTGGACCTGAAGATAAATTTGTAAAGAAAAAAAAAAAAAAAAATTTTGTTCAGTTTTTTTTCTCCCATATTTTAAAGGGGTTTTTTGATTCTTTTTTATTTATCCTAAAGTCACCTTTGGAAGTCAGCTGTCTAAACGCTGACGTCAGGCAGGTACATGTGACTACTGCAGCAATGATGTCCCCCTTTGGAAGAAGTAAACCATTAAAAAAGGGGAGAGCAAGTATGGCGCAGCACTGGAACGAAGGGGAGGGATAAGTGTAGGATTTTTTTTTTCTTTTTAAATAAGCACTAGTAGGCCAATATTAACCCCTAAAACGTGAATATGGTTTTTCATCTGTGGCGAGGAGCTATGAAGCTGGCTTACATGCTGAGTCCACTCCATAGGCAGCAGATGCCGACTGATTATTACCGACAAGACCCACTGCTAATTATTCCCATCACGTAAAAATACAGAAATTTAAAAGTTGGTACTGAAACCCAATTGAAGCTGCAGTGCTTGCACAGTTTCCGAGGCCCCTTCTGTCAGCTGGTTGACAAGGGTACCCAGTCCTCCACAGATCTAATACTGAGGGCCTACACGGAGGATGGGCCGTCAATTTTTTAACCCTTATGCCCTTAGAGTATCCATCGTCAGGTCGTTTGGGGGTTCAGCACGGACATATGGATACTTGGGATCGCGCGAACTCAAAGCAGAGTTCGGCGATCGGACGGGGTGTCAGTGTTTTTAAGTGAATCCCGCAGTGTCGGCCCCCCCCGGACCCGCTGGGGGTGGGGGTGGGGGGGGGCGGTTAAACTCCTTAATTATCGCGAAAATTCCGGTCGCAAAACTAAGAGAGGAGGAGGAGATCGCTCCCCCCCGCTTCTCTGTCGGGGCAGCAGCCACGGATGGGCGACCCGTGCGTCCTGCCTTCTGACAGCAGCACGGGGGCAGGAATGCCTTCCGGGTTGTCTGGACGTCAGGGCCCCGGCCGTCCCCTGTGGGAGGGGCCCGGGGCATTGACTGACGTTGTATGGGAACCAGTCATAGCAAAAAGCTATGCACTGTTTCCCATTGAATGAGGATCTAAGACCCTTCATTCAAATCCCCTGGGGGAAAAGTAAAATAAAAATGGAAAAAGTGAAAAAAATTTAAAAAAAAAGTGAAAAAACAAGTAAACCAAACATGAAAAATAAAATAAAAATACGAAACCCGCCCTTTTCCCCTTTCAAAACCCCAAAATCCCCCCAAAAGATCAAAAAAATAATAAGTACCCATTTTTGGTATCGCCCGTCGTAACGATGCCCTATAAATCTGTCTTTTAAATTTAACTGTCGGTGAACCCCGTAAAAAAAAACAAACAAAAAACAATCACAGAATTAAGATTAATTTTCATCCGCAGCACATAAAAGGAATAAAAAGCGATAAAAAACTCCTGAAACGAAAAAGTTGTCAATTAAAAGTCAGTTCATCCCAAAAAAAAAAATCTTTACGCTCTGTATACAGAAAAAAAAAAAAATGTATAGTTCAAAAGATAGGTGCAAAAATTGTTTCACACTAAAACACTTTTCCTTTTTTTTTTTAAAAGTGTTCAACATAAAAAAACTTTTTTTAAAAAAGGGTATCGCCATAATCGTAGGACCCAAAAGGTAAAGAAATTATCACGGATACTGAGGTGAGCCCTGTTAAAATAAAAAACACTACTGGTTGAGTATTTTCTTCCCCTGGCCCCCAAAAAGGATTTAAAAGCAATCAAAAACCCTTTGTCCCCCAAAAATGATACTAATAAAAAACGTAAAACCCCTCTCGCAAAAAACAGTCCTTACACAGCCCCAAGCACAGAAAAATTTAAAAGTTATGGTCTAAAAAACTATGGTGATGCAAAAAATTTTTTTCCCGGGTTTGAATAAAAGTGTTTTTTTTTTGTTAAAAGCAGTTAAAGTAAAAAAAATATACAAATGGGTATGGTTTTTAATGTATTGCCTGCTGAGAAAAGTACCATGTATATATCCGTACAGGCCGATTAAAAATAAAAAAAAAAAAAAACACTCCCCAAGATTGCTGTTTTTTAAAACATCTCAGAAAAAACCCTTTTAAAAAAAAGTGAACATAGATCATATGCACCCAAAAAGGGTAAAATAAAAACTTCAACTCATCCGCAAAAAACAAGCCCATACACAGTCTGCACACAGCAAAATAAAAAAGTTATGGCGGTCAGAATAGGACAAATAAAACGAAATTTTTTTTAAAGACGTATTTTTACTGTGTAAAAGAAAATAAAACAGAAAAAAACTATATAAAACAATATTGAAATTGTCCGCCCCCATAGAAAAGTTTCACTTTCATTTCCCCTGCCCGGGAATGCGTAAATTTGAAACTCAAAAAACAATGACCCCGAACTGCGTTTTCCCCCCTTTTTCATTCCCCCAATGCAAAAAAAAAACAAAGCAACCCTGTGCTCCAAAATGCCAGTCACCCTAGATGGATCCCTGATGGGTTTTGAAATCCAAAATGGGGCGATTCTGGAAGGTTTCCCCTGTTTGCTATTTGGGGGCTTTGAAAAAGGGAAATTGGCCCCACCAAAATCTGCTTTCCCAAATGCCAAATGCGCTCCCCCCCTTTTACCCCCTGTATGCGCCAAACAGAGTTTACCCCCCACATGTGGGGTATGCCAAAACTTGGAAAAAATTGCTTACAAATTTTTAGGGTTCTTTTTTCCCGGATTCCATATCTCATTTTCAATTTTGATTTTATTGAGGCCAAATTTTAGGTTTGGGGACCCCAAGGGGCTAAAAAATTAATAAAACCCCCAAAAAAGACCGCTATTGGAAAAAAACCCCTTAATGAATTATCCCCGGGGGTTAAGTATATAGGCCCCCCGGTGATTCACAAATTTTTTTTGATAAGTGTAAAATGTAAAAAACATTTTTTTTCAAAAATCTGCAATTTTTTGCTAAAATGTTTATATATATATGAACATTTTAAACTAAAAATTTAAAAATTTTAAAAAAAAAATGTTTTTTTCATTTTCACGCCTTATGCTAAAAAAAATTTGTGAATACCCGTGGGGTTATATTTCTTAATGCACCCCTGGTTTTCATTAAGGGGGTGTTTTTTTTCCAATTGCGGTCTATTTAGGGGTGTTTTTTAAGTTTTTGCACCTTTTTGGGGTCCCAAACCCGAAATGGGCCTCAATAAAATTTGTTATTGAAAAAGAGACCCAGGTATAGTAGGTGCTCTCCTATTTGGGGGTTTGGGGAGCCAAAAAATGCCTGGGGGCCCTATGGGATATCTCTAAAAAAGGCAGGGGGGGAATTTTATTAAGTTGCTTTCCTAGTCCATTACCCTATTCCAGTGAAAAAGGATAAATTTGAAAATCTGCAAAAAAAAAAAGGGGAAAAATTTTGAAATTTCACCCCCCACTTTTCTTTAAAATTTTTGTGAAGGGTTATGAAAATTCCCCAAATAGTGTTGTAATACGTTAAAGGGGTTTTGTTTCTAGATGGGGTATTATGGGGGTATCTAAAAAGCAGGCCCAAAGCCAGTCGAACTGGGTGGTCCTAAAAAAAATGATATGCAAAAATTTTTTGAAAAAGTGAGAAATTCTACTAAAATTTCTAAGCCCTTAATGTCGTTTTAAAAAAAAAAAAAAAAAAATTTAAAAATTATGGAACCAAAAGTGGACATTTGGTGATGCTAGTTTAAAATATTTTGTGGGAATAAAATTTCTGTCTTGCGGCAGAAAAATTTTTCAACTTTCAAAATCGCTAATTTTCCCAAATTTTCATGAAATTTTTATATTTTTCACAAACAAAAGGGATTGTATGGGTAAAAAATTTCTTTCTAAATTAAAGACATGTGTCAGAGAAAAAAATCTCTGAAAACAATAATAGGTAAAAGTGTCAAAAGTTATTTTCCCAAAAATTTACACGTCGATTTTTTTAAAATAGGGTGTCGGGGAAGGTAAAACAGCTGGGTCCCTTAAGGGGTTAAAAAAAGGGAAAATAAGGTGAAAAAAGGCAAGAGAATGAAACTATTTTATACCATTGACCCCCTTTGGGTCACTTTTTTTTATTAGCGCGGCTCGTAATTGAGAATTTGGTTGTTTCCTTGGGGGTGTTTGGATTCAATGGGAGTGGGACAGTCAAAATTTGGAACCCCCATTAGGTTTCCACAATGTCTAATTTTTACTACGTTTTTTAGTTGTGCAGTAGAAGAACAGTTCCCAGGTATATTTCCACTTTCAGGGTGCGGTGAAAGTGTGACCAGAGGCAAAGTTTCAGGTTTTGAGCCACTTTTTCTTGCCTCCCGTTGCCTTTTTCGGTACTCTAATAAGGTATGTATGAAAAACCAAAAAATTGTGAAAAATCTCCAATAAAAGCTGGCACAATGTAATAAAACTTTTTGTAATAAAAAGTTTTGGTGTTCCCCAAAAATGAAAAATTTATCTTCTACGCAAACTCAGATGTGCCATGTCTTAAAAAGAAAAAATGCTGTGTGCAGTAACCTACTCACAAAAAAACCTAGAATATTTATAACAAATTTTACTTGTAAAAAAAGGTCCCCCAATACCCTTTTTTGATTAAAATGTTATGGAAGGAAAATGTCCCCAAACCTTTAACCCCTTAAGACCCCCCCGTCGCATTAGGCGGTGGTGGGGCGTTCGTCTGCAGCGACGTCTTTAGACGTCGCTGCAGAAATCGGGGTTTGCGGGCCCGGCGCCGCAATTGTGTGGGTTTTGATCCCAAACATGTCCTTTTTGAGCAACGGGTAGCGGCAGAAAAACCCTCCGCAACCCGGTGCTTTTAACCCTTTGTTTTCAGTGGTGCGATACCGAGCGCAATTTTAAAGGTTCCCCTGCTCTGTCGGGTGATCGTAACACCCGTTGACCCGGCAGAGCCCGGGGAACAGCTGCATAGTCAGCCCTGGGGACCTAGAGTGGCCCCAGAGATGTCTGTGTACTAAGCCAGTGATTAGGACGCACAGATTAGAATGTATTAGCATATATGAATATGCTAATACATTACGAAGTAAAAACAAAATTTAAAAAATGTTAGTTCTCCCTTCATGGGAGTAAAAAAACAAAACATAAAAAATGTAAAAAAGTGTAAAACAATAAAGAAAATAAAAATAAATATTTAATAAAAAATTGTGCATAAATTACACGCACGAAAAAACCTACACATATTTGGTATCCACACGACCGTAATATCCTGTAGAATTAATCTAACACGTTAAGTGTGAAATGTGAATGGTGTAAAAAAAAAAAATAAATAAAAAAAAAAAATACAGTAATTATTTATAAGTGAACTTAAACTATTCCCCCATAAAGTACAACTTGTCTCGAATAAAACGAGGCCTCATACAACTGCGTCATTGAAAAAATAAAAAAGTTACAATTGCTGTGGTGTTCTGGTCATTAAGTACTTTTCAGGCGTTCGGCTTAAAGGGGTTTTGCCAGGACGTGCCTTATCTACTGATAAGCAAATGTAAACCAAGCCAGGCTGAGGTGAGAGAGCAAGAGACACAGCCAGAGCACAGAGCCATGCATAAGGGATCGTGTGAAATGTTCACTCAAATAATCAAACTACAACTAGTGGATTCTGTATACAAAAGACAACACCTTTTCTCCACAGCAGCTTGAAAGCTTCTTCATGTTCTCTGTCATCAGATAAAGCAGGGATCTACTCAGATAATCACACTACAACTAGTGGATTCTGTATACAAAAGACAACATATTTTTACAGGGGCCTTGAAAGCTTCTTCAGCTCCCTTTCATTAGATAAGAAGTGTGCTCTGGCAAGCCCGGCCTGCAGCTCTTGTCAGGTCGTATCTAATAGAAGCTTTTAAGTAACTAAGGGCAAGTAAGGCAGCCTGTAGCTCTCTCAGGCTGCAATTTTTGTAATCACATATATTTAGGAAAGTGATTAAATACCAATTTTGGAGGATCCCACGTCAATATTACATCGTGGCAAAACCCCTTTAACATCTAAAGTGATTTTCACTAAAGACAACCATATTAAAAAGTACCTGTTTCTTGCACCCCTGAAAAGCAACTGAATTTGCCATTGTAAACATCCAGCCAGTTATTTCCACTATACCAATGTATACTATCAACACGGTGACTGTTCAAATTAATGGCCTTCATATAATACAAGAATGCCTAATGTCCCCAGAACAGGAGCTGCTTGTATGAACTGCCTCTTCATTTTGGCTCACAGAGAAAGGTCAAGAGCAAGCAACCCCCTTCAGTGATCTACTATGCCCTATTTGGACAACCCTTTAAAACAAGTTACTTTTTGAATTTCTCAAATTTCATTAAAAATCCTGTCAGTTGCTCATTGTAACATTCAAAAATAGTTTGTGGTTTTTGGCTAGAGAACATCTGATTAAATCTAAGTGATAACGCTTACCAAAATCAGACCCTAAAGAGTCAGATGATTTACTAACATCTATTTGTTCTGTCACAGAGTAAAATATTTGCAAAATCCGGAAAATGTAGGATTAGGACTTGAAAGTAGAATGCTGCAGAATATTCACCAACCTTTTTCTTTTGTGGAGGATTTAATGGTGTTCCATTTGCATCCAAAACACCATCACTGCAAAGTGCTCGGCCAAAACCAGTAACAATTCCTTCTTCTGAAGAGCAAAAAATTGATCCATCCATATACATATTACGGGCATCTTCTTGAATCAGGCACTTTGAGTCACTCATTCGGAAACCACCACCGACTTCTAACTGATGGGAAGGGGTCAAATCTCTTAAGTTAGAATTTACCGCAGAGAAATTTACACCTGTCCTTTCTGGGCTTTTGATCCAAGAGGAATATACCACACCCCGTCCACAGTGAGCATTTTCCTGCTGGCTGTTTGAATCAGTCCTATCCCGGGACAAGGGCTCCATATTTTTTTGTAATGCAGAATGTTCATTTATTTCAAGTCCCAAATGGTCTACCGTGGACTCGCTTTCTAATGTGCATTGCCTGTTTACCTCTGTCCTGCTCCGTGGACTAGAATAGCCAATAGTCTTTATTTCCTGCATACCAATTTCAGTAAGATTAGAACTTCTGAATGAATTCAGAGCCAAAGTTGTTGCTGTTCGATCGCTACCCTGTTAACCAAAAAGGAAATTTAGACTCTACATAAATTAATTTCTCAAGCAAGAAAACAAATAAAAACCATTACAAATCCTTTTTTTTTTTTAAACACACTAAACCTCTTATTCAGAGAGATCAGAAGTATAAAACTGGGTTCGCACGGTGTAAACCAGCATGTACCTGTGCACGCTGCAATAAGCCTGTTGTTGAAAGCACGCGCTGGCCAGCGCTCCCATTCACTTCTTCTTAGGCAATGTTCACACGGCTTATTTTGGGATGGATTTCAGCCCGTAATTCGCGTCATACTGCGCGAATTACGGGTGAAATCCGTCCCAGTCATTACGGTAATCCACAGTTCTCATAGAGTAAGCGACACGTCAATTTTTCACGACGATATACGCGCCGTGGATAATGAATGTCTATGGGGCCGGCGTGGATAATGAATGTCTATGGGGCCCCCCCCCGTGAGGTAAGGTGATCCTATCAATTGTACATGATGATCAAACAGGGTTCATGCCCGGAAAGTCGACCGCTTCGAATTTGAGACACTTATATTCCAATTTGCAGGCCACGTATGAGGACGTGGGATCCAGAATTATAGTGTGGTTAGACGCTGCTAAAGCCTTCGACTCTGTCGAATGGTCCTATTTATTTCTTGCGCTGGAGAAGTTTGGCCTATCCCTATCCTCTATTTGTGAAAAGATTAGTTTTTACGCTGATTGCGCCTGTTGTATATAGCGGATCATCAGGACTCCCTGCAGGCCACCTTGGCAGTCCTGACGGAGTTTGGGTCCCTCTCAGGATGATCATTAACTGGTCCAATCCAAAAATCTGCCTATAGATGTATATGTCCTCAGAGAGCGCAGCGGCTCTCCCCTTTGGGCTGGAGGGCTTAACAACAAAATCCAGAATTTTTTTTAAAAGGGGGGGGGGAATTTTTTTTTTTAAAAAAAAACCCCCTTCGCCCAAAAATTTTTTTTTCTTTTTTTTTTTTTTTTCCCCCCCTTAAATTTTTTTTTTTTTTAAAAAATTTTTTGGAAAAAAAATTTTTCCCCCCCCAAAAAAAAACCCTTTTTTCCCCCCCTTAAAATTTTTTTCCCCCCCCCCCCAAAAAATTTTTTCCTTAAAGGGAAAGGGTTTTTGGGGGGGGAAAAACCCTTTGGTTCCCTTCCCCAAAAAAAAAATTTTTTTTCCCCCCAAAAAAAAAAAGGGGGAAAAAAATTTTTTAAAAAACCCCCCGGGGGGAAAAACCGGGGCCCCTTTGTTTTTTCCCCCCCCCCGGGGGGGGTTTTAATTTTTTTTGGGTTTTTCCCTTTTTCGGAAGTCGGGGGTTTTTGGGCCCCCCGGGGGGTTTTTTAAGGGGGGGGATAAAAATTTTTTTTTTTGGGGGGGGAAAAAGGGGGGGGGAAAAAAAAAGGGGGGGGTTTCCCCTTTTTTTTTTTTTTAAAAAAAATTTTAACCCCCCCTTTTTTTAAAAAAACCCCCCCCGGGGAACCCTTTCCCCCCAAAAAAATTTTTTCGGAAAAAATTTTTTTCCCCAAAAAAAAAAAATTTTATTTTTTTTGGGGGGGGGGGGTTTTTTTTTTTTAATTTGGGGGGGGGGGGTTTTTCCCCCATTTTCCCAAAATTTTTAAAAAAAAATTTTCCCCCCCCCCCAAAAATTTTTAAACGGGTTTTGGTTTTAAAAAAAAAAAAATTTTTTTAATTTTTTTTTTTCCCCCCTTTTTTCCCCCCCCTTCGGGCGGGGGTTTTTTTTTTTTTTTTGGGGGGGGGGGGGGGGGGAAAAATTTTGGGGAAAAAAGGGGGGGGTTTTTTTTAAAATTTTGGTTTAAAAAAACCCCAACCCCCCGGGGGGGGGAAAAAATTTTTTCCCAAAAATTTTTCCCTTTTTTTTTTTTCCCCCCCCCCTTTTTTCCCCTTTTTTGGGGTTTTTGGGGCCCCTTTTTTTTTTTTCCCCAAAAAAATTTTTTTGGGGGTTTTAAATTTTTTTTTTTTTGGGGAAAAACTTTTTTTCCCCGGGGGGGGGGGGGTTTTTAAAAAATTTTTTCCCCTTTTGGGAAAAGGCCCCAAATTTTTGGGAAGGGGGGGGGGTTGGTTTTTCCTTTAAAAATTAAAATTTCCCAAAAAAAATTTTTTCCCCTTTTGGGGGGGGGGGGCCCCCCTTTTTTAAAAAAAGGGGGGGTTTTGGGTTTTTTCCCCCTTTTTTTTTGGGGGGGGGGGTTTTTAAAACCAAAAAAACCCCGGGGGCCCCAATTTGGGGGGTTTTTTTTTTTTTAAAAAAAAACCCTTAAAAAAAATTTTTTTTTTTTTAAATTTTTTTTGGGGTTGGGGGGGGGGGCCCGGGGGGGGGGGGAAAAGGGGTTTGGGGGGGGGGGGGGTTTTTTGGGGGGGGGCCGGGGTTTTTTTTGGGGGGGGGTTTTGGGGGGGAAAGGGGGGGGGGAAAAAAAAGGGGGGGGGGAAAAAAAGGGGGGTTTGGGGGGGGGGTTTTTTTGGGGGGGGTTTTTGGGGGGTTTTTTAAAATTTTGGGGGTGGTTGGGGGGGGGGTTTTTGGGGGGGTTTTGGGGGGTTTGTTTTTTTTTTTTTTTTTCCCGGGGGGTTTTCCTTTTTAAAAGGGGGGGGGGGGTTTTTTGGGGTTTTTTGTTTTTTTTTTTTTTTTTTTTGGGGGGAAATTGGTTTTTGTGGGGTTTTTTGGGGGGTGTTTTTGGTTTAAATTTTCCCCATTTTTTTTTGGGAAATTTTTTTAATTTTTTTTTTTAAAAAAAGGGGTTTTCCCCCCCCCCCCTTTTTAATTTTTTTTAAAATTATTTTTATTTTTAAATAATTTTTTTTTTTTTTTTTTTTTTTAATTTTTTTTGGGGGTTTTTTTTTTTTTTTGGGTTTTAATTTTTTTTTTTTTTTTTTAAAAAAAAAAAATTTTTTTGGGTTTATTTTTTAAAAAATTTTAAAAAAAAAAATTTTTTTTTTTTTTTGTTTCTTTTTTTTTTTTAAAAAAAAAAATTTTTTTTTTTTAAAAAAAAAAAAAAAAAAAAAAACCCCTAATTTTTTTTCCCCAAAAATTTAAATTAAAAAAAAAATTTTCCCCTAAGGGGTTTTTTAAAAAAATTTTTTTAAAATCCCCGGGGGGAAAAAAAAAAATTTTTTTTTTTCCCCCCCAAAAATTTTCCCCAAAAAAAAAAAAAATTTTAAAATTTAATTTTTTTTTTTGGGGCCGGGGGGGGGTTCCTTTTGGGCCTTTTAAAAAACCCCCTGATTTTTTTTTAAAACACTGTGTAAAACACCCCTTATATAGACAAAACAGCAAACCAATGCTAATGTGTCAGATTTAAAGTGAAATATAAACAAAGAAATTGAAATATGTCATGATTTCATGTACCTTCACATTCATTATGTGAAAATTTTAGACCTGTATGGGTTTCCGGACCATCATGCAAAGTTCAAAGTGTCTCATCTCACGAGATAAAAAAAAGGGGAAGCATTATGAGCTGCTATCAGCCAACCTGCACTACTAGGTGTGTTTTTTTAGGGTTTTTGCAGCCCCACAGTGATTCAAAATTTCTCACAAAAGTTTGGTAGCTAGCTCCATGCTGCAATTCATGAATCTTATTTGCTCATTTACAGCAATCAACTCTCCTTTCAGGACAACCTCTTTATGTGGGTTTCTCATCAGGTTATTACTCAAAGTCGGCTTTTTAGCCAGTCTAAGACTCCTGTTCAGGCTGCAGAAGGTTCTATAGCAGTGACTGACATTTCAGCTGAGCCGGTTAAAGAGACATTGGTAATGAGGTGTTTTAAAAGCAGGGCAAAAGGCTACAAAGCTTTAAAAGGGTTAAAGTTAGTTACAAAAGCTCATCTGCCACTGCTAACAGCAGGAAGTGATGTCACCATCTCTGAAAACCATGGTCAGTAACCTAGGGAAGCTTGTGTAAAAAGGAAAAGAACTGCTTAGCCCCGGGAAAAAAAAAATGTATTTTTTAATGCCTTTTTTTATTTTTTGGGCCCAAGCTAATCCAAATGCTGAGAATACCTTTTAAAAAAGGAAAAAAAACCCCAAAGGTAACAGGAAACTAAAATCCAAGCACTTTCTCAAATATACTTCGTTAGGATAATAAAACAAAACAAAAAACAAAACCGTGGCTCTTCAAGACAGGACTAAGTCAGGCTCCTGACCGCTTGATGGTTCACTGTGTTGACAGCTCTGGAAAAAAATTCTGGGAGAGTCCACTGTGAAAGGGGGAAAAGGGTTACCAAAGTGTACAATGGGAAGCTCTTTCTATGCTAGATGTTATTATAATAGCACCAGTGTAATATGGATCTTTATGTGCTATGGAGAAGGAAGCTGGAAGCAGCAGCAACAGGTAAAACATGTCACACAATGTCCTCAGTGGCTTGCTGTTAAGATGTAGTGGTATTTAGATAACAGCAACTAATCCCCCTTTTTCCCTGCCAGTTTGGGATTTTCCCAGAGAAGGAATCTGACCAGACTGTGATCTCTTTCAGACAGTGAAAGTAAAACCTGTTTGCCTGTAATACTAAGGTAAATCCTCTGATTTGCTAATGACATGCATTTGAGAAAAGTCTTATTTAATCTACTATAAATTTGTGTGTTTGCGTGGTGGTGGTGGTACACTTTAAGCAACTGCATCTCTAAGCTCTCCATTAATGCAACTCAGACAGCAGCTATATGTGCTTGTAGTTATCTGAGGCAAGTAATTCACCTGTAACATGAGAACCCACTCGAAGGCTGGCATCAGTCAATTCAGTAGCTGCATGCAGCCTACAGCATAACGGAGTTTGCTGTTCAAACACTAATATCAGAGGTAAACTTGTGCAGCCACTGGAGGGCCACATGCGAGCATGGTTTTGTCCGCAGGCAGCTACAGGACATACCGACCCCAGCCTAAATGCAATACTGTTGAGTCAAAGCAGGTGAGCTGTATTATTTGTCTACACACTGCAACAAGTTTTAAATGTTCATGTACAAAACAGAAAAGAATTGAAACAGCTATTAGGATTCCTTAAATACTTACATCATGGACACAGGATTTCCGATTCAGCTCGGGAGAACTCTCTGGTGAAGAAATGCTCTGAAAATAATCGGAGAAAAAGACAACGTTAAAAAGTAGTCTAAAAAAAGCAGTACTGAAAAATTCTGTTTCCAGAGTAGAGATGCCATTAACAAAATACCTGGAAAAAGCCTATACTGAAAGCTGACAATTTAAGACAATTGCACAGGCTACTTCCTTAGGTTTCTGAAATCCATGATAGATAAGTAAATGTGCTATCCTTTATTTATTTACACTTGGGCTTACACATATCAAAGTATTTTAACTGCAGTGGAAAACAGCGAATGTTATGAAACACTGCTCTCAATTATTGGATACAAAGTACCATGATTGATGATGAGCATGTCTGTATTTCATGACGTTCACATTATCGAATTTAGCAAAAATATTCAGAATTCATGTTCCTTGACAGTGTAGTTGATGATAATCATACACAAAAGTGACACATGGCTGCAACAGAAAGCATCTGGTGCCCATGTCAACCTATCAGATGATTCTTTGATTTTTCAACCTATGAAAAAATATTAAATCTGGGATCTGGATGCTACAGATACAATACTTTTTTTTTTTTTAAAGTTTGATTTTTTTAGTACATGTAGTTTTGAATGCTATAGAGATTTCTCACGCTCCACTATATCTTTTGCCCTTTTCCTGTGATAAGGCTTTAGGGTAAGATAATATGGCCGACTTGCAGTGCTGAATTAGTGTGGAAAAAACACGTAAAATCCGAACTATTAAGTATGGATTTTGGACGTGGATTTGATGCTGATTTTCAGACACAAAATATCATCCAATATACTACATGAGGTAAGAATTCAGCACAGAATCCGCCTCAAGAATTCACATACCAATTTTTTTTCAGCACTGAAAAATCGTGCAGATGAAAATCAGCATGCTGCGCACAATGATGCGAATTTTCCATTAGAAACAAAGTAAGGCGGATTGAAGTCAAACTTGGATGCGGATTCTGAGGTGAATTCAGCGCTGAATCCACGCTAGAATCGAAGTCCAAATTAGCAGTGTGAACGTATTTATATGCAATTTTTTACATTAAAATTTTTTTTTACGTTAGAATTATTTTTTTTTATATAGGTGATATAAAATTTTATGGTCACCAGGGATTGTCTAAAGTAGTAGTTAGGGCTGTCCCGGTTTTCTTTTTTTCCTTTAAAAGAAAAATTTATATTTGTGTGGGTTTTTTTTTTTATTACTTATTTATGTGCCCTCCATAAAGGTCAGAAAAAAAAAAAAAAAACGGGGGGCATTTTTTGAGGACTTCTTTTGTGCCGCTTTTGACTACGTGGGGCTAATATAAGAGCAGTAGTTACAGGGGAAATACAACAGCCAGCATTGACTGCAGAGCTGATCTGGGTCTGATAAAACCCAGTAGCATCTGCAGTCACACAGAACCAGTGATAACAAAACTGCTGGGAAGCAGGGAGCCAGGAGGCTTTTGGTAATCTGTACATACAAAGCTCATTGGGCACCGTAAATACAGCGACTGGGAAGCCAGGGTCAGTACTAAACCATCCGTACCTTCTCATTGGAGAGTCCAGCTGCTGCTGAAAACCAGCTTTATGCTCCCACAGCAAAGTTACATGTTGACCACCAAGAAATTTTAAGTCAAGAGAAGGTCGGCATCATATTAAGGACAAAGTGTTAATGCACTTGTTACATGAAGAGGTAAATAATCAACTGGCTTTGAGTGCAACCCCGTTACAAGAAATTGACATTTATTAGTAAATCAGAAATTAGGACAAAAAGTAAAAATAATTAACATAGCCTAAAGCTCTGTTCACATCAGATTTCATAAAGTCTCATGTTTGCTGGAAGGTGGGGAATGCAGCATGCAGTGCTATTTTTTCCAGTAATAGGACGACACCACAACACTCAGACCACATTCTAAGGCAAAGGGATATCTTGAGTACCTTTGCTGTATATTGTGTGAAGGATCCAGCACTCCTTTAATCTCAGAATTGTCAATGAAGACGTGAACAGAGTTCCAAGGGTCTACTGGGCAAAACTGACAACCGGATTCAGAGCCACGAGGATTAACACTTTTTACATTGCCACAAGAACACTGTGGCTCACACCGTGTTATATTGAAAACAAACTTTGTGTTGGTTGCTGTGTAGCAAACTGAAAAGTGACCAATCAAAATTCAAAAACAGATTTTATAATTTTTTAATTAAGAAATGGCGTGGTTGAAGGTTCGAGTGTTATCCTATTTAAAGGGGTTGTCTCATTCCAGCATTTGGCAGCCTATGGTTGCCAAGCAGAGCTTGTGAAATGGAGGGACGTGTTTCTCCTCTCAGCAGGGAGTATCTACGCTTTCTGCACGAGCTGATTCATTCTGTGTGAGCTGGGGGAAGGGAGAGGTTTTCAGCTGTCATTGGAATCATTGGAAGTGAAAAGCTAAGTGTAACTCCATAGTGTATATCTACATTTCTCGCTGTCTCTACATATTTTGTAACTAGAATGGGCATTTAGCATTCAGGATGGGTGATTTTTTTTCTCTGTTTCTCTCTCTTTCACACAGTGATATAATCTGCGGATCATCACACCTCTGACCTCTACAGATCTGCAGAAGAAAACTATACACTATCTGTTTGTGTTTACATGGGACTGCACATTTGTCTCAAATTTTTTTTCTTTACGTGGGACTGCACAGAACAGCTGTGTTCTCTATGTAATTTGCGTGGCACTGCATATCTTACATGGGACTGCTGTGTACAACTGTGCTCCATTTCTGATTTACGTGGAACTGCACAGTACAGCGGTGTTCTCTCTCAGTATGTAATTTGCGTGGGACTGCTGTGTACCGTTTCTGATTTACGTGGGACTGTACATGAGGCACAAAAGTAATTTACGTGGGACTGCAGATGAGTCGCAAAAGCGATTCACGGGGGATGGCTGTGTACAGCGGTGTCCTATCTGTATGTAATTTATGTGGGACTGCACATCTTACATGGGACTGCTGTGTACAGCTGTGTCCGCTTTCTGATTTACACGGGACTGCACATTTCAAAAAAGTGATTTACGTGGGACTGCACAGTATAGCTATGTTCTCTCAATGTAATTTGCGAGGGATTGCTGTGTATAGCTGTGTTCTGTTTCTGATTTACGTGGGACTGCACGAGGCACAAAAGTGATCTACATGCTGTCCGAACTCCTGTCTGCAACCTCTTCACTGCATCGACATAGTCTATTCGTTCCCGTCTGCCACCTTGGCGGGACATACTACTCAGCCTACAGCCAGTAATACATTAGCTGGTCGTAACCCGACCTGAGCTCAAACACTGTTGCTAAGCACACAAAGCACCTCGATCTTATATACCATAGCACTTTGCTAATGGTAACCAAGGATGTACATGCTTACATTTTTGGTCCCCTCATTTTAAACTATGATATTTGTAGTGAGACAACCCCTTTAATGAAGAATGTCCCTGAAATGGAAAATATGATGCTACGATTACACGGCAGTATTTTAAACAGAATTGTGTGATTAGTAATTTGCCAAAGCCAAATCCAAGAGTGAACACACAAACAGGAAAACCATATGATGAAAATACACACATAAAGTATCTTGTGTTTGGAACAATTCTGGGCACAAATACTGTAGTACAATACTGCCATTTGACTTTCTGACCCTGGTGTGATGAGCAAAAAAGTCTAGCTCTATAAAAGCAGCAAAGAGCTTATCCCAACTCTCCCCACACAATATACAGAATATACTCTAATACCATGGGGAGGGGCGCACACAAAACCCTCCTACTAACCTCGAAATGCAAGTGATTCCCACGTAGACATGGTGTTACAGGTGTAACTGGTGAAAAGGTCTGCTTGCAGTTACTACGACTTTCATCTTCTACTTTTACCCTGGGAGGGGTAGTAAATAGTGACGTGTCTGTGGAAGGTGCGTCTGAGGGTTGTGAAGGGTTTTGGTGTGCATTGGTGTAATTTTCTGAGTAAGTACAGTCCAACAACTGATACAATCTCCGTTTTTTCAATGGAGTTGTTAAATCTGTTTGAAAGGGGGAAAATAAATAAGAGTAAATTAAAAAAAAAAAGGCAATCCATATTCAATCTTCAAAAGCAATCATATTTACAATGCATGCAGTGCAAAACACTAAGTTAACACCAATTTAAGTTTGGTCTGCATATTTTCTTGTAGGGCAACCACAGTCTCCTTTTTTGATAAAAAGCTTCAAAAAATTTTATAGTTTTTTTTTTCTAGATTTTTTTTTTCAAAAATGTTTAAAAGTCAGGAAATTTTTTAGAAACCAGCTTAAATATTTAAGGGTTTTCACACCCAAAAAATTAACAAGAGATTTGAATTAGTCAATATCATTTCACAAGAACAAATCAGCTGATCGGTAAAAGGACAATGCATGCACGGAGGGGGGTTTCCCCAGACCTTCTCCCAATAAATAACATGCAAATACCCTTTAAAGAGAATTGGTCACCATGTTTTTTTTTTATTTTTATCAGGACCAAAACACTTTAGAATGATACTTGTAGGTTTAAAGCAAGGTTACCAGAGTGCTTATGATTATTCATTGGTAAATTTGCGCCTGTCCAGCCTCTTGAAGAAAAAGCAAAACTTGCAAAATTTCCTGATAGTTACCATTCATGTGCCCTTTAGAGTTGTTCACATCGTTTGGGGGCGATATGCCCCTGCAATAGGGCCGTGGTTTTGGGAAAGCCGGCTGTTCAGCAGCGCGTAAGCGCCGCAAAGAAGTGACATGTTACTTCTCTCCCCCGGCGTACAATATTATTGTATGCCGGAGGAGACACGATGTAATTTAGTTTCCCTGGAGCTTTAACCAAAAAGTGGCCATAGTGAACGGATGGTTTAAAAAAAACAATTTAAAAGCAGAGATTGATAAACCCCTCTCAGTGTACCTAACTAAAGGTGTTATGAAATGATTATGTAACCACTAAAGGTATGTTCACACAGCTTATTTGCGGGGTGTGCTTCGGGACGTAACTGCGCTGCAATGGGCCCTATGTATGCCTCGCATTCGGGAAAAAACTTTGCGTCACTGAGACTTCATTTGGGCACTTATGAGCCAGGGAAAGTGAATGGGAGCTCGGCCGAAGCGCTGTTGAAAGTACGTGCTTGCCGGGTTTTTGTGCAATCCTGGTAGTTTTTATTTTTTATAGCAGTCACCATCCGGTATAAATGACATGCTTTTAAATCCCTTTTTTTGGAAGGCGGGGTGAAGAAAATATTGCTATCCTAGTATGTTTTTTGTTTTTATTGTCAAGGGTATATTTAACCCGGGTTTCCCCCCGTGTGTTTAGAGACCAGCTGATGCTTTCATTATCTTTGGGGTTACGCAGAAAGAAGTTTACATCTCTCTTTTTCTGCCGGGGTTCATAACAGGGAAAATGGCAGGTAATTTGTTCTTAAATGCACTACTCACCGTCAGAACCAAAAATTTGGTTTTACTCCTTTTGGGGGATACAATTCGGGCCCCAAATTTATGTATTTTTTTGTATTATGTATGCTTTTTAAAAGGTTTTATTGTACAAAACAATATTTATGCATCACTATCTTCTGATACTCATAACTTTTATTTTTTCATATACAGGGCTGTGTAAGAGCCTTTTTTGCAGGATGAACTGATAACACTTTGGCGTTTATATGACACTTTGATTGCTTTTTTGGGCCAATTGCTGTCTGGAAAGGGGAAAAGGACGGTGCACGTGTTTTTAGTTTATTTTTGGTGTTTTACTTTTTCTTAACTTTTTCTGTCTCTGATGGAGACAGAGGGAGCTCCTTCCCTCTGTCTTTCCTTTAGCTGCCGCAAATGCAAATGATCATGGCAGCTAAAAGGTTAATCGCCCGCGGCCGGCGTGACCTCCAGTGGCGGGCGATGCAGCATGGGGCCAACTGAAATATACAGTTGGTTCCATGTTGCAATTGTGTGGGCCCTGCTTAAGAGTCAGCACGATGTCCAGGTCGTACCTGTATGTCCATTTGCTGGAAGTCACTTCCCACTAGGATGTACAGGTACATCCAATGTCAGGAAGGGATTAAAATGTTCATTACCTAAAGAAAACTATGTATCTGTAGCATTGCATTATAATGCTGGTGGTAGCTCAATCCACCACTGTCAATAGGCGATAGTCACAGCTCTTTCCCTCCATGCATTGTGACACCTACCCAAGAACCCTCTCCCATATACACTCCCGAGACACCAGTTTCCCATTGTTCATATTGCTGCATTAAAGAATATAACCCCACAAACATGTACAAAAAAAATTTAAAGAAAACTATAAATCAGAAAATAAAAGTGGAAACAAAATAAATGTTTTAGTATCAGTTCATTAGTTAAAAAATTACCCCATGAGCACTTAAAATGTAAATACACATCATAATGTACTGCACGGCTAAACTATAAAATTTTAAAAAACTTTTAAGGGAAACGAAGTAAGGCAAAAAATAGTGATGCATGCTCTACAAGGAACTTCGTATAATTACAAACATCTAAACCACTGAACTGCAGAAAGACAAGCAAGAACTATAATGCACACATATACATACAGTATCGCACAAAAGTTAGTACACCCCACATAGTTTTGTTGTAAATATCTTTCCATGGGGCAACACTGAAGATATGACACTTTAACACAATGTAAAGTAGTCAGTGTCCATCTAGTACAACAGTGTTAACTTGGTGTGCCCTCAATAGAACTCATCACACAGCCATCAATGTCTAAACCACTGGCAACAACAGTGACAACACCCTTAACTGAAAATGGACAATTTGTGTCCTCTTTGCCAATTTACCTTTACGGTGTCATGTAACTCATTAGTATTATAATGTCTCAGGTGTGACTGGGGAGCAGGGGAGTTAAATTTGGCGTTATCGCTCTCACACTGGTCACTGGAAATTCAACATGGCACCGAACTGTCTAAGTATCGGGGACAAAGGAATTCTTGCTCCACATAAAAATGGCTTAGGCTGTAAGAAGACTGCCAACACCCTGAAACTGAGCTGCAGCACGGTAGCCAAGACCATGCAGCAGTTTAACAAGACAGGTTCCACATTATGCCAATATGTTCATGTCAGTCAAGCAGGGTCAGGTTGGCAAGTGTGCAGAAAGCAGATAAAAAGGTCTTCTCGCAATGGACCTCTACCAGTTTTAAAAACCATGGGATGACTAAACTCTTTATCACCGATCAAAAGATTTTCCTAAGACAATATAATTTTGCTTAGACTAAAAGGGACAGATTTCCAGATCCTTCCTTCTACTAGGCCTGGCTAACAAATTCTACCATTTTCCCACGCTACAAGAGATTACTCTTAAAGGATTCCTTTATGTGAAGACTAACTCTCTGCCCAGACCAGAGTTCCCGATACATAATATATAATGCATAGGGGGCATATTGTTAAAGAAGACCACCCCTCAAAGACCATTTTTCTGTGTACTTTTGGGTTGTTGTATCAAATAAGCCTCATTGTATCTATTACACATGGGAAGATTTTGGCTGAATTTTCCATTTAAAGGGCAGGTGACCACATGCAATCCACCTATGAAGCTCAACATGAAAACACTAGTGGATGATGAAAAACACAACAAAATCATGTAGAAATAATTGTTTAAAGCTAAAACTACACAGGATTATATCTTACCTGCTAATGGACAGCTGCCATTCATTACTAAATGGCACTTATTTTCAGCAAATGTAACTGGACTCTGACATCCATCTTGGGCTGGGGAATCGAATGGATTCACTGGTGCAGAATGCTCCTCCTCCAAAGCTTGTTTGAGCCAACGCTTTTAAAAATAGATGAATAGATAGAAAGTAAGATGGTCTGCTAATGAAATTCAAAAGGACAAAAAATTATACAGAACATATCCTTGCTTATACCTTTTTGCAACAGCTTGTAAGGTTCTCCTCATCTTTTTTCTTCTTCTTCTCAGAAAGGAAAGGCGAAGTAAATCGAATATAGTGCTTTGGAGTGGTATACATGTGCGGACTATAGATGAGGCCCGGAAGATAATTTAATTGTGTGGCAAGGAATTCTGGATCTGTGGTTATTCGATGAGTTTTATCAAAAAACGACTCGCCATGTTTGGCAGATTTCTCATGCTTTTCACTCAACCATTCATTAACCAAGTGCTACGAATAACAAAATACAATTAATTTAAAGGTCTTCTTAAAATCGGATGTCATTACACCATGTAATTACCATGATGCAACAAAACCATTGCAGGCAACTTACAATCTTTAACAAAGCAGTAAGATTTTATATCTGAATTACAGTATTATCTTTTTCAGTCTTGTAATATTAGTAGTCAGTATGTTTAAAGGGGTTGTCTCACTACAAGGATTGCTTTTTATGTTAAAGATCTTTCAAAAACAAGTCACTTTGCAATATATGTCCATTAACAGTGTCCTACCTATTCTGAGATATCCCCTCTTGTATGGGCTGCATCAGCTCCTCAGGTCGCTATAGCTACAGACCTGTTTGATCTCTCCTGATAGGCTGCCAGCACTGGTTGCTATAGCTACAGACCTGGCTTCTACTGCAGCCTAGTAGAAACCAGTAACCACGCCCCTGAATTCAAAGTGAAACCAAGAAAACAGGACTGAGGTAAGATGAATCAATGTAGTGAGACAACCCCATTAACCATAGAATACAACTGAACAAAGTGATCTCCAACAAGATCCTTAAAAAAGAACCTGTCACATAGATTATGTCTCCCTTGCACAAGCTAGTGACAGACATACTGTTTCCAGCGCTGTGTCTCTTATTCTGTAAGATGCAGGACTTTCAAAGCATTTAAGGCTCAAATCTGGCAGTTTACAGCCTGTTCTGCCAGAAAAGAGCCCAGCTTAATTCATGAGCAGGTGTCAGCCCTGCTCACCAGTGGCTAGACTCATCCAATCATGTCAGATTCAACCTTTTAGTTTGAATAAATAGAAATGTGTGAATAACTACTAGATGAGCGGGGATAATACCTGTTCATGAATTAAGCAGACATTTCTGGAAGAACAGGCTGCAAATTGCCAGATTTGAGCATTACATACTCAAACTTCAACAAGTGTAGTATAAAGAAAACAATGTGTTTTTCCAAATTAGCAAACTGAAAAGTGTGGTGTGCAAGTGTATTCACATTCCTGTACTCTGATACCCCTACATAAAATCCAGTGTGACCAATTGCCTTTAGCAGTCACCAAATTAGTGAACATTTGTATATCATTTATTCACAGTATAACTACAGCTGTTTTGTGAAGGCCTCAGAGGTTTATTAGAGAACATAAGTGAACAAACAGCATCGTAAAAAACCAAGAAACACACCAGACAGCTCAGGGATAAAGTTGTGGCAAAGTACATTGCAGGGTTAAGGTTTTTTAAAAAATAGGCCAATCTTTGAACATCACTCTGAGCAGTGTCCTATCCATCTTTAGATTGGTGGAGTATGGCACAACTGCTAACCTACCAAGACATAGCCGTCTACTTAAAAACCGACAGCCCATACAAGGAAAGCATTAATTAGAGAAGCAGCCAAGAGGTCCAGGGTCACTCTGGAGATGCCGCAGAGATCCATAGCTCAGGTGGGAGCTCTGTCCACAGTACAACTATTGGTCGTGTGCACCTCAAATCTAGCCTTTATGGAAGAGTGGCAAGAAGAAAGTCATTTTTGAAAGCAAGCCATAAGAAGTCCAGTTTGCAAAAAGCTATATATGTGACCCAGCAAGAATGTGGAAGAAGCCAGATGAAACCAAAAATTGAACTATTTGGCCTAAATGCCAAGTCATGTGTGGAGGAAAACCAACACTGCACATCAACCTGAACATACCATCCCCACTGTGAAGCACAGTGGTGGCAGCATCATCATGCTGTGATGATGCTTTGCTTCAGCAGGGACTGGGAAGCTGGACAGAGTTGATAGAAAGATGGATGGAGCTAAATAGAGTGCAAACGTGGAGGAAAACTTGTTAAGAGGCTGCAAAAGACTTGAGACTGAGACGTAGGGTCACCTCCCAGCAGAACAACAACCCCTAAACATACAGCCAAAGCTACAATGGAAGGGTATAAATCAAAGCATATTCATGTGTTAAAATAGCCCCGTCAAAGTCCAAACCTAAATGCCACGGAGAATCTGTGGCATGAACTGCAAACGGCTGTTCACAAACTTTCATCAACCAATTTGACTGAGCTAGAGCTACTTTACAAAGAAGAACGGGCAAAGATTCCAGACTCTAAATGATAAAGCTGGTAGATATCCGTCCAACAGACTGCAGCTGCCATTGCAGCTACAGGTGGTCCTACAAAGTATTGACTCAGAGGGCTGAATACATATGCATGCTACACTATTAAGTTTTTTTAATTTGCAAAAATTTGGAAAAGCACGTATCATTCTATTTACACTTCACAAATACTTGCTACTTACTACTCGATCACATAAAATATATTTAAGTTTGTGGCTATAACATTTAAAAATAAGGAACAGTTCAAGGGGTTTGGATAATTTTGCAACCCACTGTACAAATGTTTGCAAGTATAGTTTAAAGGTGTCATCCAGCCTTTTAAAATTTGATACATAGATATATTAATATAGAATAGTATTTAAATGCACACACAGTAAACTGGACCTATGTTAACAATTCTAAATTATTATTGCAACCCAATGATAAAAGGATCTAGAACATGGAACAAAACAAAAAAAAACAAAACAAAATCACATTTACACAATGTATATTAAGTATAATATAAATCTCATCCAAAATCAAGGTAAGCATTTTATCTTCCTGTTACTCTATGAAAAACAAAACAATGGAGTAACACAAACATACAAATTGAATATAGTGACAAAATGCATAAGGGGAAAAAAAAGTAAAAGGTTTAACGCTAATCTCCCACAGCATCTACATAGATGTATGAGGGCTTGTTTTTTGCCTACATTTTAAAGCTAATCACTGTGGTGAGAAAACCCCTTTAACACTCTTTGGTCAACCAGTGAAGAGTTAGTGTAGGTATGGTGACCAAATTCACCACTTCTATATGATCTTTTACACCGAACCAACTGTTACACTTATTCTTAAAGGATACGGTGTAAAAAACAAGACCCCACATACATTAGTTGCTGTAGGAGACCTCCGTTTCCCTTGGTGCCACTATATTTTCAGAATGCAACAAGCCCTTAGCTCATCTGTACCAGATGCCCCTAAGCTTTCTATTGGTGTTGATGATGGTACTTCTAGTACAGAAGATGACTAGCCCATTGGATTTGGCTTTCTTCTGCTTTCCCAAAACCCAATAGCACTGCAGGAGCTTCTGATTGGGAATCCTGAGGTGTTGCAGATACTAGCACAGTGGTAGAATGTGTCGGTTTCCAGTCAGTGCTAGAGCTCCTTAAAGAGGTTTTATCATTTCATTAAAGGGTCTTCAGAATAAGGGGACAGTGAAAACAAGCAACTTTGCAATTGGATGTCATTGGCAAAGCTGTCTTGTTTTCACAGTCTCCCTTATCTTCGTTTTGTGTAAACACTGTTTCCCAGTGCCGGTCGGATTCCTCCTCCTTTCATTTCATTGGCTGCCGGCTCTACTAATTTACATTCTGTTCGGCCCCCAGTTGTATTCATGGGAGTGTGCATTCCTGCCTCCCTCACTCAGAATAAGGGGCCAGCAACAATTTCACTCTATACAGCTAGTAGCTCCTCAGTGACACTGCAGCTGCTTCTACAATCAGAAAACAGCAGAACTGTGCCTCGGTGCCTAATGCTCCTGCATGTAAGGGGCCAGCAACAATTTCACTCTATACAGCTAGTAGCTCCTCAGTGACACTGCAGCTGCTTCTACAATCAGAAAACAGCAGAATTGTGTCTCGATGCCTTGTGTAAACATAGAAGGGAGTGCTGTGGATGAGTTCATAGAAGACTGGATTCAACTGTAACAAACCTCTAATTGTGAGAGGAGAAGAGATCAGTGCCCTGAGTTCATAGAAGCCTGTCTAGACTGAATGCAGGCCTGTGGCATGTAAACAGCTCTTACAAAATAAGACTGCATAGGGAGAGGACAGTGACATGTGGATTCAGAGAGGGGGGTGGGGGGATGAGGTCATCCCCCTTCAGTTAAGAAACACCCAGCTGGGAGGGGAAGAAACGCCCTTGGATTTCAGGAACTGAGAGAATCAAGCTTCAAAAAAACAGCTGAACTGATGAAGCGATACATCCCCTTTAACTCTGCTATCACTGTCCAGCGTGGGAAAGAAAAAAAAATTCTGTTTGCCCTCATTAATTGTTATCTGGTCACTTATTTCCTTGTGATGTCAGAAAGCGGTCATGTCAGTTACCAGAAGTTTCCCACCACGTTGCAGTGTCAAGGAGAGACAATGCTTTACTGAGCAGGAATAGACTTATTTTATATATGCTCTTCTTTACGCTTAAATGACATTTCTAGCATTCCAAATCATATGGTAGCAGAAGCTACTATAAAATCTTTTCATTCACAGATTTTCAAGACATAAAATGATCCATTCACACTGCCATATGTTACCCATCTAAAACAAAGAAACAGGGGAGAAAAAAAAAGTAGTCTGCATGCCTAGTTCACAGCAGTGTATTACACATTTTAGGACACAGCATAAAATACTTGTGTGGAAAAATAATTCACAAGACTGCCTTTGATACATACTGTAAAAAGAGTGTCCTTCCATTTTTGAAGTGCCACACAAGTGTTTACGCAAGACTGCAAACAGAATGGCAATGTAAGCATTATTCATCAGACACATGCTTAAAATGGAAACAAGTAGAAAAGCATGCCATGTGTTAGAATTTTATAAAAATATCAGTTTGCAAGTGAAAGTACATTTAAATCAAAGTGTTCTGCCATCAAAACAAATAAAACTGGCATTTTAACATAAAAAAAATCATTAAAAACATGAAACTCACTTGCAAGTGAGTTTGCCTTAAAACGTAGGTAGTAAGAGTTAAATAAGTATATCTATATGAAAAAAGCAAATTTTAATTTTTTTTATTTCTTTTCTTACTTCTGTTTGCAGACTAATGCACTAGTTCACAGGTAACGAGAAAATGAAGAGGAAGTGACCAGCAGCTTCCTGTCAAATTTTATCAAGAGATCATACCTTTTTTGTTTTGGGGTATTTTGACGAACATTTGGTTTGCACAACTGACTCCGTATCTGGAACCTCTTCCGCTTCTGTGGTAGCAGACACTACAGCTGTAGCAGTGCTCTCATCGGCAGGCTCCTCTACAAGAGTGCTCGTTTCAGGTTCCACTTGCTGTGGAGTGACCTCTACATCTGGGGAAGATGGCTGAATATCTGAGCAAGTGCTAATAGTTCTGTGTCGACGACGCTGCTGACCAATATGAGTTCTGCTTCTAGTAAAGCTTTTTCTCTGCTTGGTGCGATTAATTTTGGCAGGGGTAGGCTTGATGACAGGCTCCTCTTTTACTGGCTCCTAGCAGATTCAAAGTAAAAAAAAAACAAGATATTCGAATTGTCAAGTTTTTTTTTAATTATTATTTAAGAATATCAATTATAAGGCCTTTGTGAAGCATTAATTAAAACAAATATTTTACAGCATTTTTCATTAGCATACAATTTTATGATGAAAACCGTTCTTTGCATTTACTATGGGTAACAATATAGGAGAAAATGAGAGAGCAAAATTACACGAGGTGGATAGCACAAAAAGTCTGTAAGATGCAGCCTCCATCAGTAGCTATAAAGCAGAACGTAAAGGACGACATTTTGGCAGCATCTCCTGTATACCCCAGTATCAAAGCGGCATGTTATCGCCTGTAGTAATAAGTAGCAAGTACGTACAGGGAGCCTTGGAAACTCGCATATAAGGGTCAAGAGCAATAGAAATAGCCCTGGGATGTTAAATGAACCTATTGGCTCCATTTTACTAATCATGAATACTAGTCTGCATTTTCATTCTAATCCTGGTAAAAACATGGTAAAATTACACATGCATCATAAAGTACAGTCAAGAAATGACTATTAAAAAGGAAAGCGTTACAATAAATGTATATTCCCCTCTCAGTAAGTACTGCTGGAATAGGCAATTATTGTAAAGTAAGCAATTTTCAAAATACATGTTATGAAATGAGCATGCTTTACCCATCACAGGACTTTTTTTTGCACCTTTAACTTGCTTTCGTCTCCTTGTTACTGACCACCACTGCAACATTATCAAAGTCTGTCAGAAAGTAAGTTTCTGTGGCCGGGCAGAAGGATGGGCAGTGCACTAGTCAAATTATCAAATTTTTTAATAACATGCATTTTTAAATTCTTTACTTGCTTGCTTAAAGAGTACACACAAAATATAATAGTAGATTAAATACTTTTTACAATACACATCATTAGCAATCCAGAGAATTTAGCTTACCAACTGTGCAGGGGGAGCGGCGGATATAGCCGCTTTTACAGGGTAATCAGAGTCTCTCACTACATACAGAGCAGCAGGAACAGCACACTGAGGACAGTGTGACAGGGTTTACAGGCATCTATATTACACTGCTACTAGTGTTATATCCTGCACAGAAAGAGCAGCCCAGAGTTTGTCAGTGTAGACTTCCTGGCTCCCCCTTTCACAGTGGACTGGTCCA
Source organism: Phyllomedusa bahiana (assembly GCA_025379985.1). Lineage (NCBI taxonomy): Eukaryota > Metazoa > Chordata > Amphibia > Anura > Hylidae > Phyllomedusa > Phyllomedusa bahiana. The sequence continues at coordinate 28,409 of JAODAL010010541.1, forward strand.
GCTCAGAAGCAGTTACTCTGAAACAGCTGTCAACACAGTGATCCATCAAGCTGTCCGGTGCAGACTTCAGAGCCGTCTTAAAGGGGTTTTCTCGCTAAAAGGATGATATCTGTAATTATGGGGATAGTAAAAAGAAGCACTTTTGCAATTGGTTTGCATTACCTGAATCATTTAGTATAGCAGGTATGAGCTAATCTGTGTGTGTCTAGAGCTAAATCAGCAGCCTGCAGTTGGGCCACGCCCCCTTTGCTGCGATAAGCCCTCTCATATTTAGTTCAGCCCTGTTGGGACACTGACAGGTGACGTGAACAACAAATGATTTTATGGCAATGGGTGTGATATATTAGGCAGCAACTGAACACTCCGTTCTTTAAGTTTATGTGCTGGAAGCAGAAAAATGATCGAGTAAGGCTTTGAGTGATGAACAAAGGCCAATTTGTTCTGGCTAGACCATCAAGGCATGCCCAAAAGTCTTGAGTCCCTTTTTTTTTTTAGTATGCAGTAGTTAATCGCTACAATAAGTGGTCACAAGAACGATAACTATTGAATTAACGCTATTGCAGCACAAATGAAACTGTTAATGCTGGCTGCAATAGATGCCAGCACACAGTGCTTTACAGCTTGTTGTGTATGGGGCTGCACAGTCGCAACCAGGAGCACCCATGGTAAAAGCACCTCCAATGGGCACATCAATATCAGAACTTGACTATGCAGCAACAGAAGATGATGGCCATGTCTGATTAATCAGATTTTCTTTCACATCATGTGGACCACTGGTTGTGTGCTTTACTTACTTGTGGAACAGAGGATACTAGGATGTACTATAGTAAGAAAGCAAGTGGGGTCAGAAAGAGTAATACCCTGGGCAATGGTTTTGCTTTAAAACCTTGGGTCCTGGCACTCGTGTATTTTTTTAATTTTTTACACAAACAGGGCGTCACCTACCCAAACATTGTTAGGGAATGTCATGGCTTAGCTGAAAACAGGTGATGGATCCTCTGGGTCACACATGAGAGTTGGCATATGGCTGAGCAGAAAAGTGGAGTCTAAAGAGCCCCTGGTCTTCACACTCAACCGCATGAGGGACCCTGAACTCCAACACAGAAAAATTTACAGGTTGCTAAACTCGACAGTCTACCAAAGCATAGCCAATGCCCAATATGCACAGAGAAGGGGCAGGCTAGAGACTTATTCATGCAGACAATTGGTCGAGGCAGGCAAAGTTCTCTTAACACTAGGTCAGAGTGGAAGGTCAGGGCAGGCGGCAGACAAGAAATGTCGTCAGGGGACTAGCCAAGGTCAGAACCAGAAAAAGCAATACAACAGCGACATTAGTGAACACAAAGAAACCCCTCGGATCAGTCAAGGGCTAAAGAGGAAGAGTCCCTTAAAATAGTAATTGAAACGATGGGTGGAGGAACCCATTTGCAGCACACATCAGCCCTTTCAATTTACAAGCACCAGCGCATGCACATACTAGGGGGCAGCAGAGAAACAAGATAAAGCACAGAATGCCCAGTGAAGCAACCCGAGAAGAGAAGGCAGAAGCGATATGGGGTGCTGAGTTAGTACGCAGTACACTGCGACTTCCAAAAACATGTGCCAGCACGCATTTGATGACACAGATCAAGTACACCTCTTCATAGCAACAGTATTTCCTCATAACAAACAGGGCCCTGCCAAACTGCAGAAAAAGTTCACAAATGGTGTAAATGAACAAATAATGTAAAGGTGTTGACTAAATTTCCCAGAGTATAGTCTGATCAAGCATCAGTGTATAGGCTAGAAAAATAAGACTGACCCATAGAGGTTCCACCATGTTCGTGGCACCCCATACTACTAGACATCTTCCAAGGTCTTGTGAGGTTCATGCTTTGATGGGCAACAGAAAGGTGTCTTACAAGATATATAGGCGGTGGTTTTAATGTAATAGCTGACACTTCATTTTTTTCCCCTCTCTTAAGACTTAGAGAACTATTCAGGCTGGGAAGGTCTGCACTAATTCCACACTAGAACCAGGAAATTATTGCACCTGTAATGTTCCCAGGGTGCCACCCTACTCTTGCCCATGAGGACAAAGAATATGGTGCCATTGAATGAGGGATTTCGAACAAATTTATTTATTTTAAGACACGATTTTACAGATACTGCCTTGGAAATTTGATATATAAAACCATAACAAAATATTACCTGAGGGGGTTCAGGGTCATTGATAACTTGAACATCTTTTGCTTCAGGTTTGACATCTGTTTTAGCTGTGCTGATTCTCTCTAAAGCCTGTTCCCTTCTCTTTTCTCGCTTTTCCAGCCTTGCAAATGCTTGAAGAATAGCCTCCATTTTCCTTTCTTCTCTTGTCTACATAAAAATGTAATTAAAAAAAAAAATGAAATGTCAACATGTACAATAAAACTAAAAAAACTAAAAGTTATGTGCTACATTTGACAACAGATTAAAAGGAAAACTTTATACATACATTTTAGAGTTCAGCATGGTATGACGACAGAAAACTTGCTCTGCACAGTTGTACACCCTTCAGAGCTATAGGGCTGATTTAATGCACGCATTGCAAAATCAAGCAATAAATGATGTATACACTTAAAACAGCCTGTAGTTTGTGGTAAACCTTTATAATAGATGACACACGCTGGGGGGTCTAAAAAAAAATCTAACCCTAAAATCAGCTGATTCTTTACTTTTTTTTTTTTTTTAAATCTTGTGAAGACTTGAGTTCACTACTACAATGATAGCACAAATGCAAAAAATAATAATGGAAAGGGGCTATGTAAAATTCTGAGCACTGGATACATCAGAAGTTTTTTTAAAACCAAGATGTTTTAGCAAAGACCAATGTCTACAAGATTAAATGATATGCAAAAATCAGTTAAACTGTTTCACAAATTTTAAAGGGGTTCTCTAGGCTATATGTGTTTTTTTAGCTTAACAATTTTAAATTAAGAGCCTAAATTGAAAAGAAAAAAACAAACACGTTCCACCAATTCAAGGACACATCAGGCCCATGGACAGATTTCTGCAACGTGTCTTCAACTGTTTTGCTGAGAGATGAAGTTCTTTTCGAATAGCTTGGTTAAAAAATAAAAAAAAGAAATACAACACACATCCTTTAGGGTATATTCACACGGGCAAATTTCGGCGCGTATTTTGCGTCATATTTGCACTCTAATACGAGTAAGATGCACACCAAAATTACAGTAATCCATAGTTCTCTGAGGACTATGGATTACGCCTCCTCTCCCCGCTCGTACAATACGATCGTATTGCACGCACGGGGAGATGAGCGACATGTCAATTACTTGTGGTGAATACACGCCACAAGTAATGCATGTCAATGGGGCCTGCAGGCTGATCAGCGAGACTCCCACATCACACGGCGCAATTACGGCCGTACTGTACGCACTGCAATTACCCCATGTGAACATAGCCTTACTCTTGCAATGTATGGGAGACACATACATCACACAGAGTTTACTCAATGCGGCAAGGTGATATAAAAAAAAGGTTTGTAACCAGGCTGCAGAGACATTGTTTTATGTGGCTGTCGAGTATACTACACAGAAAGTGAGAGCAGGGAGAGACCATGCACAAATCTCAGGAATGCTGCAATATTTACAAGCAGCATCGCTCGGACCAGCGGGCATCATAGGGAGGTTGTTTTTTCAATTCATAGTATTGAAACAAAAACTAGAAAGCCTAGTTATTTTTAATAGGTGGTGTATGGAAACACATACTGAACCATTTTAAAAGGGTTGACTATTATCTTTAAAAAATAAATAAATAAATTAAAATAAATTACTTCATAGGCCAGGGAGGGGCTAAAATAGGAAAAAAAACAAAAACATCACGACGCGCCTTTGAAACCCAATTCTTTTCAGTGCCACCACTGCTACCAGCCAATGATGTCACAACCAGTGGTCTCATGACAATGCAGATAATCACAAGCCTCAGTGATCACGTGCCATTTATCCAGGAAGAAACTGCTGAGAGTTGTGGATAGCTTTGGGTAATGTAACTGATGAACAGTGTGCTATTAGCCAGGACTGTGGAGGGGGAGGAGTGGTTGTGGAAATACAGTATGTATTTTTATGCAATTTAATTTTTTATTTTTTTCCCCCTTTGTGTTGAGATCTAATGATTACTTTAATGTATAACATGCTGTAGGGTTAGGCAATGTTCACACTGCTTATTTGGGCGGCGATTGAAGCCGTACTGCGCGCCGTATTTGCGCTGCAGTACGGCTCCAATCCGTCTCTGTCATTACGGTAATCCACAGTTCTCATAGAGAACTATGGATTCCGTCGCTCCTCCCCGCTCGGCAAATCCGCCACGGGGGGAGAAAGTGACATGCACATTATTTATGGCGCGTACGCGCCGTAAATAATGCATGGTCTATGGGGCCGGCGGGCAGCTCCCCAGCCGCGCCCCCGCCCCTTATTCAAGCCGTATTGCGGGAGGGATCCGTCCCGCAAGTACGGCTTGAATAAGCCGTGTGAACTGGGCCTTAGGGGTGCCATGTTGAAGGCTGGGTTATACATATAAATGATAGTTTTTTGCATTATTTATTTACACTGTGTTTAAGCCAGACACGTGACCAATGGCTGCATAGTGCTGTACAATAAAAACCCTTTAAAGGGGTTGTCTCACTACAAGGAGTGCTTTTTATGTTAAAGATATTGCAAAAACAAGTTACTGTGCAATATATGTCCATTAACAGTGTCCTACCTATTCCTAGCTATCCCCTCTTGTATGGGCTGCATCAGCTCCTCAGGTCGCTACAGCTACAGACCTGTTTAATCTCTCATGATAGGCTGTCAGTGCTGGTTGCTATAGCTATAGACTTGGCTTCTACTGCAGCCTAGTGGAAGCCAGTAAACACGCCCCTAAATTCAAGTGAAACCAAGAAAACAGGACAGAGATAAGATGAATCAATGTAGTGAGACAACCCCTTTAAGACGGCGGTAAAAAAAAGGTGCATTGTTTAATTTTTTAGGCAATTGCATTCTGAACAATTGCTAAACTAGATACAATTTAGGAAGGGGGAAAACGGATTTTAGTTTTCTTCAAAACTGTGCCTAATAGCTTACTACTGTTAGTTTCTATTAATTACTATTGAAAGGGTGTTCTCACCACTCTGTTCCGCAGAATGTGCTACTCAGAGCCAGCTTCAGACTCTCACTTCCTGGTCAGGCTGTAGGTGGCTCTACAGCAGTGATTGGCATAGTAGCTCTGCTATTGTTAGCTTAACCAGTAACTAAAAAGTGCTGGAGCTTTGTAAACTGCAGTGCACAAGACTACAGAGTTCAAAAGAGTTTAAGTTTGTCAGTAAGAAAAAAACAAGGTCCTGTGCGTGACAAAAAAAAAAAAAAAGCAGGAAGTGACGTTACCATCCCAGCAATCCCCAAACCAGTAACCTTGTGTAGTTTGTGTAAACAGGCAGGAGATGAATCCTGCCCTAGCTTTGAAAGAAAGGTGTCAGAGTTAGCAATGTATTTGGTAATACTGTAGTTTTTATTTACTTCGCCTACATGTTTAAAGCTAATCAATCTGGTGAGAATACGCCCTAAACTACTTCTTGTTAGACCCTTTTACTTTCATACTGGCTTTTGGTGCAGCCTAGCGGATTTCTGAAGTCTAGAGTATTTTAAAGGGGTTGTCTCATTACAAGGATTGCTTTTTATGTTAAAGATCTCGAAAAAACAAGTCACTTTGCAATATGTGTCCATTAACAGTATCCTACCTTCTCTGAGATATCCCCTCTTGTATAGGCCGATTCAGCTCCTCAGGTCACTATAGCTACAGACCTGTTTGATCTCTCCTGATAGGCTGCCAGCACTGGTCCCTACAGCTACAGACCTGGCTTCTACTGAAGCCTAGTGGAAGCCAGTAAACACGCCCCTGAATTCAAAATGAAACTAAGAAAACACGACTGAGGTAAGATGAATCAATGTAGCGAGTCAACCCCTTTAACTATCTGCAGTATTTAACACAAAGCACAATCACAAACATTGTTTAAATCGCAAAGCTTAAGCCATACCCTATACATTACCATACAAATGTGCAAAAATTTTTAGTATAAGCCCACTAACATTTAATTTCTCAGTTCCTAAAATACATTTCCAAGATAAATTCAAAATGTAAAAATGTCAAAAATAAAAGGTTGTGATCATTTACCTTTAAAGTAAGGATTTAGAAACCAATTACAGTTGTAAAACATTAAAACCAGCACCACTTCTAAGCATTGTGTATATAGGCAGAAAATAGTAATTAAAGCAATGCACGTATGTAAAATTATTTACCATACTAAATAAAATTAAAGTGAGCCAAGTGGGATGAATGCACCAAGCAAGCCATTTATTAGAGAACAATGCACAAAAGGAAGCAATCATTAAAATAATTTTGTGCTAAAGCCTAAGAGGAAGCAACAGTCAGCATGGGAAGAGCAAGTGTCACCTAGGCCATGTGACATTTACTAGTCACTGTCTTCCCAACTTACCATCTTCCTTTTCCTTTCTGCAATCTGCTCCTCTGATTCCATTTCTACTTCATTACTAATAGGAGTTTTTTCTTCTATATCATCAATAAAATCTGGTTCCTGAAAGATGGAAATGACTGCTTTACAGAAGCTCTACTGCACTACTTACTTCAAGGGATGCTATGACTACAACAGCTATAGATCAATGCAATCAAACAAAAACTACTCAACTGTCAAGATCGCACTAACTAAAATTCCAAAGTTACCAAGAAACCATTGACTAAATGATGGTTCACTTGTCAAAGCCCTGCTACCCAGGAGAGAACGCAACAGGAAGATGCTACATGTGTGATTTAGAAAGTACACTACCAAACTACTTTACTAGTGATCAATATCATCTAGAACGTCCTACATTAGCAACTATTGCTCAATCTCAAAGAGTAGTCAATGTCCCAAATTGTTTTCTTTGCAGTGATTTATTACCTTTCTTTTCTGTACATTGTCAGATACATTGAATAATTAAGCAAATTAGTGGTTTTCAACCACAAACATAATAAATGGTCTTTTGTACAGGGGAATATCTCCTTTCACTATAATATAATCTGTTTCTTATAGATTTTCCCCTTTTAACACCCTGCATTTATATATTGTTCTGTAGCCCCTAAGCAACCCACTGTAAATGAGTAATAACATGTTTAGACCTGCTTCACAGCTCTTAGGGCCACATGTATGAAACTGTTTAGGTCTAAAACCCACTCTTTTGCCCATAGTAACCTATGGGCAAAAAAAGTGAGTTTTAGACCTAAACAGGTTCATACATTTGGCCCTTAGTCTTTTAAAATGCATGTAAAAGACTAGGCGTGTGTGTGTCTATAACAGTTGTTTGTCCTGGGATCTTTGAAGTTCTATAGATACTCTCATTACGTAAACAAATGGGGTGGAACAGAGGCCAAACAACATGTCACAGCCTTAGGCTATGTTCACACGGCTTAATTGCGGGACGTAATTACGCCCTGCAATTACGCCGTGTGGACGGGGGCGGGGGAGCGAGCGGGGGGCCGGCACTTCGCCGGCCCATAGACAATCACTGCTTGCGGTGCGTATACGCCGCTAGAAATTCACGTCAATTATCTCCCCGCCCGGCGGCGTCGCCGGGCGGGGAGAGGAGACGTAATCCATAGTTCTCTAAAGAAACCAAAAAGAAACCAACCACACATATAAAAATTGCTACTTAAGTAGCTACAAAGAATGGTGTGTAAAATCGCCTTCAGCCATCAGTGGATTGAACTTGTACTTACAGGTGACTAAATCATTAGCAATAAGGAGTAAATCATATGCTTAGTAACTTGTAATGAGAAGTTGCTTAGTAAGCTAAACAACCGAGCCACTTTCAGGAATTATTTTAGGTAACAAAGTATGGGTAATAGGTTTTAAAAAAAAAACAACTTATTGTTATGTTGTTTACCATTAAACAGTATAAGTCATAAAGGCTCATGGTTGACAGATTTCAACGTATGGCCCACAACAGTCAAAGATGCTCCAGATATATTAACAGGCAAACACTCATTAATAAGCTCAGCACATCTTACCGCAGGACACTTTGCATTAAGACTGGTGTTTGAAATGCAGGTAGGTAGGATTTCCCCTTTTATTCCTGTACAGATGACATTCCAGGTGTCTGCCAGCAACTTATTCTCCTGTAATAAAGATGGCTGTCTGCTAAATACAAGTATGATCGACAGCTATCTTATTTTAATGGCTACCCTGACCACATTCACTATTTTTTCTTACATCGAAAGAATGGCACACAAATATGTCTCTTTGGCTGATAAAGGACAGCAGAAACCTTAACACAAGTATGTTCATAACCTAGATAGACTACTGATAATGTTACAAAAAAAAGTTTACAAATTGCTTCAATGTTATTGGAAATTAAGTACATCACTAAAAGAACAAGTTTTGTTCCTAGAAGTGTAAAAATTCCTCTTAACATTAAAAGGGTTTTCCCAAAACATGCATTTGTCACCTTTTCTGTGTACAGGTGATAAATGTTGTTTACCATGGGCCCTACTGCAAGTACCCCTCTCCAATTACTAAAACAGGAATCCCAATCCCCCAGTCCTCCTCATTGCAAGGAGAAGAAATGTAAATGGAAAAGAGGTGTGGCATACATTGAAAATCTTTTGGATGCACAAAACCTTGAAGGCTGATAACTGTAGGACAGTAATTCTTCTGTTTACTTACTAGGTTTACTGTACCTTTCATGCCTAATGCAAATACAATAACTTTTTTCAGATAACCACCAAACTAAAACAACGATCTTTCAGAGTTCTGTAAAGTAAGGCTAATCGAAGACAGGATGTGAGGGATCCAAAGATCAGACCTTTATAGCATATGCCACAAATATTTATGGCTGAAAGGCTTCAAGTGCAAACATTAAGATGACCAGGTGATACTTCTTAGGGCTTGTTCACATGGAGCTTTCACTCCGTGTTACAAGCGCTTTGTGGATCCGTCTCGAGGACCGACAGGACGGACCCAGAGACGGATCCAAACATTAGCAGTGACTTTATCACTGCGGTCTATGAGGAAAAAACGCAGCGGCGTTCACATGAGATATCGCCGCTGCGTGTTCCCCTTCTTTCAAAGACGGAACTGAGCTGTGCTGTGGAAACACGCAGCGGTGATCTCTCATGTGAACGCCGCTGCATCATCCTCATAGCCCGTAGTGATAAACTCATTGCTAATTGTTTAGATCCGTCTCTGGGTCCGTCCTGTCGGTCCCCGAGACGGATCTAAAAAGCGCTTGTAACACGGAGTGAAAACTCCGTGTGAACAAGCCCTTAACATAAGCGAGTATAGCCGCAACGCACCACTAACACAAGGACTGGAATGAAAGCCTCACCTGGTTATTAGAGATTGACAGTCGAAGTGGGGAAAGTTTCCGCTGCTTGTTATCTGGAGTTTTCAGTTTGCCAATGGCTCCATCATTGTCCAACAGAAGGTTCTGATTCTGAGACTCTCTTTCTTTAGACGAATCCTTTTCTTTTCTTCCTTATTTCCTCCTAGTATCGTAACCACTGTTGAAATTTTCTGTTGGTTCAGAACTGCACCGAAGAACTGGGCACTCGGGATTGTCTTTAAGACACGCACAATCCACCTTGTATTTGCTGGACAAACAAAATAATCGCTGCATCAGTAATTTAAAATTCTGGCCCGCAACCAAAAATTAATGAAAAAAAAAAAAAAACACAACTTCAGCACTTTTAAAATTAAAAATCCTAAATCACTAAATAGTGCAACATGGTCATTGTAAACTACCTTTTCAAGTATCATCCAATACATACACACTGGTCCATAGTATAACTCAAGACATACATGCTCACTATAGAAATATTCCACTGTTACCAATGCAAAAAAAAAAAATTAATACATTTGTAGTCCAACATAACATTTTGCACAGTTAGAGAACATACACCACGTATCGGGACAAAGAAAAATTTTCAGTTGACACGGCTGTAACTCCTTAATGAGGTGTGGTCTTAATTTTTAGCTGCATTTGTTTTTTTCTCGCTGCCTTCCAAGAGCCATAACCTTTTTAATGGGGCCATTGGAAGTACTCTATAATGTAGTGGGAAGCCCCCACCAAAAAGTCTAAATGGGATGATTTTTTCTCTCTTTTTAATGCACTTGTGCCATTTTTTGCAGAGGTTTTAATTTTATGGTGTTCACTCTTCAGTATAAATGTGTTATCTGTATTCTGCAGGTTCGAATGATTCAAGTGATAACACAAACACTACATATTTGGTATGTGTTAGTACTTTAAAAAATAAATAAAAATCACCATATTTTTGCACTGCAGCGCCATTTTCTGCAACCATTTACCTTGTTGTTTTTCTACTTATGCAACTGAGTAAGGGGACATTTTTTGCAGGCTGAAATGTAGTTTTTATTGGTACTATTTTGGGATATACTATTCTAATTTTTGGGGGACTTGAAATTACCTACGTTTGTGCTTTATCACTAGGCAGCTTAGACTAATGTTTTTTATAGCTATTTTCTTTTTTTTAAATTCAAGTTGCCTTAGAATAAATTTAATTTAAGGGACCAAAGAAGAAAATACAGGAAAGAAGGGGGGGGAGGTGAGGGGGGGGGAGCACGACAATAGGACATCTAGAAGACATCTTGAACAGCAGAAATAGAAGACATAGTTGACTCACCAATTTGCATAATCAAAGTCAAATGCAATAGTAACTTCTGCACCTTTTGGAATGTTTGAAATTGAATAAATATACAAATGAATTGTTCCTTCTTCAACGATATGCCGTACCTTAAAAAAGAATTTAAAAAGGATGCAATTATAAAACAAATTATATAATAAAACAGAATATCTTCTAGTATAAAAACTCATTTTCATATCTGATAAATTCTCTATATAGCTCTTTAACATCGTAACGATATCCCAATTCATGTACTGAAGTCGCTACTTACCTCGGCATTAGGTGTGCAGGATCTTCTAATAAATCTAGCCTCATTGCCAAATGTCCTCGCATCAACGCACATTTCTAACCCCATAAATTTAGAATAAAATAAAACAAATGGATATGGTCTGCAAAGGGAAAAAAAAAAAAACATCAATTGACAAAGTGAATAATTCCTAGAAGATGCAATGATAAAATGTGAAAGGAGTATGCATTAGCCACTGATGTCTCTATATTTCAATTACTTCAACATAATCATGCTTAAATTATTTTAACCTGGTATAGGTGCTGTACACTTTGTACTATAAATTTTATCCTTTAATGCCATTCAATGAATTTGACTAAATGAATTAAATAATCATGCTGATGTGGGTATGCGTGACAAAAATCAAGCAGATTATGCACTTCAATAATTTGATAGTTCAGCAACATGTCTCCCAATGTACAAAGAGCTGCAACAAACCCTTTTAACAAAAACGAGCACTGGGGTATTTGTGCAAAAGGTAGACAATACTATTCAGAAACCTTTCCCCTTAAACCCCCTCACAACTCAAGAAAAACCCTTTCCCAAAAATTTTATTGGAAAATGGAAATACTCTTTTATCACAAAAAAAAATCCTGTTTTAAAAAGGGGGTTTCCTCCTTTGGCCATCCCCCCATTAGAAAAGTGCCTTGTAAAAAAAAGTGTTTTCCTGCTGGAGCCCCACATTTCGCTGTAATGTTTTTGGATGAAAATCCTTGCAGCCCCATTATCGTAACTGGAACAGCAATAGACAGCGCTTATTGAAATCAATGGGTTGTCTGTCGCAAGATGGGACAGTCTTCAGAGAAAGAGATGCGGTCATCAATCTTTACTTTGGTCAAATGATGTGGCCTTCTAAACCGAATAACCACTTTACGAGACCCCTTTACCCGAGACAAGCAGACCTACCTTTTGAAGAAGTATCCATTAGCTTCAAATGCTCCCGAAGCATAAATTTTCCTCTGTATTCAATAATTAATGTTTCTGGTTGCAGATCTTTTGCAGCTTTTAAAATTCTTTTATTCTTCTGCATATAACTCTATTAAAAAGAGAACGGTTTTTAGATTTTTATTTGTTCAACAAAATGAAAAGGTTTATTTCCTTGGCAAGGTACTGAATTTATTTTTTTAGTCATTTTGAAGCAAAACATTCAAAATAAAACTGACCCTCCTAAAGCAGGTTTCCCTATATGAAATGTTATTAATGTGTGAATATTTCATTGGCAGTAGGCTCTTTTTCCCCCAAATGAAAAATGGATATAGTATTAAGCCTTCTCATATTAAACTCCTTCCTTCTCCTGCAGGGTCACGTTCAACAAATGGGGGATATGGCATGTGCATTTTATTAATTTAATTCTCAACAAACATTTAATCACCTATACTATATTTAATTGGTACTCCCCAAACAAACCCGAAAAATTTTAAAATTTTAAATATAATTCTCAAACGTGATTAAGTTTCCCTGAGGCCCATAACTTCTGCTTAGTGTAAAAAGAAGTACTTTGAAATAATTCACCCTTTACTGTTTTTTTACTTTCGTCTGCAGGTGCTTTTTGTTTTAAAGCATCGCGTTCACTCAGCCATGGCACCAGCGCCATTTTTTTTTGGGGGGGGGGGGGGGGATTTTGTTTGGGGAGTGGGGTGCCTCCCTAGGTCGAGAACTCCCCCCTTTCTATTCAGCCTAGAAATCAAGACAGAGAATTGCTGGGAACATTATACAGTGAAAAACCTGTCTGGAAAGGCACTGAGAGGGGCGAAATTGTTTAAAGGACCCATCTGAATGGAGGCCACCGTGACATTGGTGCATTGCCCCTTACAATTTTAACCAAAAATGTGCACTAAGAACCACAGATCCTCATGTAAACATGAGAAAAGCAATTTAAAATAATATATTCAATGTTTATCTGTCTCCTGGCGTCTGCAGAGTGCTACTGGTTCGTTTTGTGTTTGCATTTAACCATCTTGCTTCAGAGCTCAAAAAAAAAAAACAATCGGCAATGGAGGCCATTTTATTTACCAAACATACAATTTAACGTGTGTAATAATAATGTTTTCATAGACCACTTGATTATAGCATTAAAAAAAAAAATCTTCATGATAAAATTAGACATATCAGATATCAGCTAAAGTCACAGGCTTTTTTTAGCTGAATCCTCTAAATGCTCATTTGCAAGACTCAGGCAGTAGCGGTGCATTAGCTGCAAGTTGTGTTCTGCCTGCACAAGTGTGTTCTCTGTATATACATTGCTATAAAATATATTACAGGTACACACGTCTGTTCACTTACAAACACTTCATTACACAAAATACATATGGGTATCAATATAAAATCAGTGTGCAATGGTTTTTCAGTAGAAAGAACAAACAGCACCATAATGAAAACAAGTGACAGCTTGTATAAAATACAGAAGTTCACAGGATTGTAACAAAAGGATTGTAACAAAACTAACATGTCCTATCATCACTAGGGTGACACATGAAAGAAGTAAATGGATGAGTAACACCAGCTTTCTAGAGCAAACAAAGTGGAGCAAAGCTGTAAAAAAACAAACAAATATACCCATTGTTGCGTTTAGTTTAGCGTCCTCACCACACTTCTGTTTAGGCCTCGTTCACACGGCTTATTCTGGGACTGATTGGAGCCGTACTGCGCGCCGGATTTGCGCTGCAGTACGGCTCCAATCCGTCCCAGTAACTACGGTAATCCACAGTTCTCAGAGAAGTGACATGCACATTATTTACGGCGTGTACGCGCCGTGAATAATGAGCGTCTATGGGGCCGGCGAGCTGCCGGCCCCCCGCCCCCGCTGGCGGCGTAATTGCGGGCGAAATCTGTCCCCGCAAGTAAGTCGGCAATAAGCCGTGTGAACATTGCCTTAAAGTGTTTTAACTCTGATGGTCATTCATTTAATTTCCAAACCACCAAGCTGCAAGAGGCGAAAGGTTTGCATGGTGACTTTTTCTGTGCCGACATGGTCAGCACTGAAAAAGCGCTGTTTCCTCGTAAAAAATTCAGTTCTTGGAAGCATGAAATTTCAGCGAGGAAACAACCTGGAGTGTCCCAGCCTCCTATACTTATTATGGGCGCATAATTCGCCATGTCAGTTCTTTGTAGGTGCAGAGATTACTGCCCATAATATTTATTAAAAACAGGTCTCTGAATGTGAGCGGATTTACTGAGGATGTGTAAATCAGTTTACAGTCTGATTGGATGCCGATGGGAATGGGATAATGCCCTTGAAAATTTCCCGGGGTTAAACATCTTTTGATTTCAGTGGGCTCAAGAGTAACTTATACCACCAATTATAAAACAATAAATCAATAAATCAAAAGTACAAGCAAAAATAGGGAAAAATTGCTTTTTTTCCCCTCCTTTTACGCTTTTTTAAACTTTACTCTTTTCATAAATTAAGAGAATCCGTCTCGTAGAGAAGACGATGGGGCCTTTTATTTAGGGAACTGCGACAGAATTCTGGCACAATTTGCACCTAAAATAACGACTACATTCTTTTTCATTTACAGTCTTCTACACCAAAATCGTTTCAGCAAAAAAGGGGATGAACACTAAAGGGGGGAAAGGGTAAGTGTGCCAAATTTTTGGGGTGCCAAAAAATTTGTGGCTAAAGGGAAACCAAATAATAGATGCTGTAAACTTAACTAACCCGTTAAAACCCCCCAAATTTTAAAAATGATTTTTATAGACCTTTTGAAATTGGACTAAAAAAGTCCCTTTAAAGGGGCCCCCATTTAAGTGGAAAAGTTGTAACTCGCCCTAATGTTCCTGCTTTACTGAGAGTGGATAGGGTAGGGCAGAAAAATGAAAACGAAAAAACCAAAAACAGCAAAGACGACAAACCAGCTTTAAGGATTAAATTTTACTGCAAAATCCAGAAAGGAAAATTTTTTAAAAAACTTTCCATCTCTGCCTTTTTAATCAAATTTCCCCCCTCCTCCTCCCCCCCACAACCACCTCTATGGGCAGCTGTAATCCCAAAAACCTTTAGTGAAACCAAGGGCTCAGAGAGGATTTTCCAAAATGAATTTTTGATTTATCAACCCAAAAATTTAAAGCATGACTTGGGGGAGAAAACGAGGGTGGTTTTTGGGAAAAGAGAAGCAATTTTTTTTTCTCCCACCCCCATTATTACAAATTTCTTATCTTTGCTTGTTCTTTTTGATTGTGGAAAGTTTTGTCAAAAAACTGGGGTAAGCCTTTTAAAAATCAGCTTAAAGTTAAAAAAACTTTATCTAAGCAAGGGCACCCCTGAACTTTGTAGGGGCCCTTTAAAAAACGTACAAAATCAAAGCAATTTTGGGAAAAAAGAAAAAAGGATACTTTTTTTTCAACTGGTGGTTTAAATAAGAGACTGTTCGGGCTCAAGCTGGACTTTCCAGACTGCTCCCTTCTGTCACTGTCACAACTAATTCTTAGTGCTATCCTTTGCGCCTCCCTCTGAACCCCCTTCACTGTAAATTGGGGTTTTTTTTTCTTTTTTTCATAGTGATCCATCCAAGCTTTGATTTTACTCTCCCAACCAAAATGTGGATTGTCCCAAAGGGGTCCCAAAAACTGGACAGAAACCCAAAATAATCAGCCCCAAAAAAAAAAAAAAATAAAAAAAGGGGGGGTTTCCCCTTTGGGAAAAAAAAAAATTTTAAGTAAAAACTGGGTTTTTTTTTTAAATTTACTTTTTAAAATTTGGGGGGCCTCCCCGGGAGTTATACATGTTGTTTGAGAAAAGGGAAGGGTCAGTAGTTTGTGAAATGTCCTCAAAACAACAAAAAACCCGATCTGGTTTGGGGCCTAGGGAGCCAAAGGAATTTCCCCCTTTCCACAGCTTTTTAAAAACAGGGGTCTTCAAACCCGCGGCCCCCCGACTGGTTTGGGAAAATAAACTCCCAACATGCCCCGTGTTTTAGTTTTTTTTAAATTCATGAAAGGGGGGTTGTATTTCCCAAAAAGCTGGGGAAAGGCCCCAGTTTTAAAAACCCCCCGTTTTTTAAAGCAACCAAACCCTTTCGAAAAACGTTAAGGAAGGCTCCGGGGGGGGTATTTTTAAAAGGGCCAAAGGGGAAATTTTCTTTTAAACAGGAAAAGCTATACTCGGGGTGGGAGAGAAAGGGAAACTAGACAAGGGACAGGAAAAAAACACTAATTAACATAGGAAACATCACAAGGAAATGAACACAGACTCCAACAACCAAAATTAAAAGGGCTTTTTTTTTTTTTTTGGGTTTAAAACAAAACAAACCCCCTCCTTCTTTAAAAATGTGGGACCCAAAGGGGCCCGCAAAAATTTTGCAAAAGGGAGTTAAATCCCCCCACCTTTCCCCGGAAAAATTTTTAAAGGTTGTTTTGGGCTCCGGGCACATTTTACTTATAGTTTACCCAAATTTCCAACCCCCAAAAAACAGACCACCCCCACTTGTACAATTTATTTTAAATCTCTAACAAGCCATAAATTACATAGGGAAATTTAAAAAAAAAAAAGTAATTAATAATTTTAAAATCTTTATTGGGGTTTTACGTTTTTCCAATTTTTTTCCAAACCCCTTGTCTTTTTGTTTTTTATTTGCAAAAGCAAATCATGCTTTAAAGGGGATGGTTCCCCCCCCACAAGCTTAATTTTTTTGGGGCCCCTTTCGGCCGCAAAAATTTCCCCCCGGGGACGAGCTCTTAAAAACGAAAAAAAATGCGCACCATAAAAATTTTTTAAAAAATTCATTTCCCCCAGTTCCAAAGAAAAACCAAAAAATTAAAAGGAAAATTTAACCCCCCCCCTCCCCCCCCTTTGGGATTTATTTGGGGGGGAATAAAAAAATTTACAAAAAGAAGGAAAGCATGTTCCGGGCTTTGGGGCCCCCCCTGAATTTCCCCCCCCCCCAAACCCCCCCCCCCTCCCCCCGGCGGGTCACGGGGGGCCCCCTCCCCCCCCCGTTTTTCCCCCCCCAAAAAATTCCCCAAAACCCCCCCCGTAACCCCTAATTGCCCCCCCCCCCCCCCCCCCCCGGGCCGTAACCAACCCCCAACCCCCCCCCCGTTTCCCCCCCCCTTTTAATGCCGTTTTTGAAACCCCCAAAAACCCCTTAAAGCCCCCCCAAACCCCCCCGGCCCCCCCCCCAAAATTGGCAGTAACCCCCCAATTTAAAAATTTTGTTAGCACAAATTTTTTTTTTTCCTTAAATTTTTAAAAGGGGGAGGGGGGGGGGAAGCCCCCCTTTGGGTTTTTGGGCAAAAACCCTTTTTGAAAAGTTTTTTTTTTTTTTAAAAAAGGGAAAGGGAAAGGGGTTTAAAAAAGGGGAGCATGAAGCCCCATTTAAAGGCTTAAAAAAAATGGAAAAAGGGCCACAAAAAAAGGGGAAAAAAAAAAAAAAAAAATTAAAAAAAAAAAAACCCCCCCCCATTTAAAAACCCTAAAAATTTTAAAAACCCCCTCGTAATAGAATTTCCCTAAAAAAATTTAAAAAAAACTCCTTCCTTTTGAGTGTCAACTGTTTTAAAAATCATTTTAACCGTGAGGGGGGGGGAAAAAAAAAAAAAACAGAAAACCACTAGCCTTTTGTTGCTAGAAAAAAATAAGTTGTATAAAAATAGAAGCTATGACATATGTAAACAGAGCATTGATCAACTTTTATTACAGGCAGTATATACAATTCTTGATAAAAAATAAATTTATTGTACCTTTACTCAAAAATTTTCTAGATCCCCTTTTCTAAGGCCTTTTAGTTAAACATTTTAAAAAATTTTTGTTTTTAAAACACACACAAAATAATTATGAAATAAAAAAATTTTTTTTTTTTTTCGGTTTTTTTTTTCCCATTTTTTTAATTGGGGGAAAATCTCTCTCTCTAAGAAACCCTGCTTAAAAAGGAGAACCCTTCTGTCACCCACATACTATGATTTTCAAAGCTGGGTTTTCTATGGTTAGAATACAATAAAAATAAGCATTATATTTTCCTTTTTAAATAGAATGGGGGCCCCTACATTATACAAAATTTTATATCTTTCGGGTCTTTATTGTATATGGTAACTGTTGATTTGGCCCACATATCTATTGTAACTTATGCACTTTTCTTGGGCGTTGAATATTGTATGTATTCTGAAATCTAATACTGGCTCATAATGATTTTTTAAATTAAATCAAGATTTTTACATTTAAAATCGCTTGCCTTTTTTGACTTTGCATTCTGTTCCTTTTCTCCACTTTTCTTCCGTTTTTTATCATTCACTTTTGTCACTCTGGTGGCAGTAAGAGTAAGTGTTGTAGGAGTATGCTGGCAAGCAGTGTACAGCTCCATAGGAACTTCATCACCGCTCTCCGTTGCACTGGTGTCACCATCTTTAAATGCAGACAAAACATACATTATACCATTTTCGGCAAAGTCTCATGAATAAACATTTAAAAAAAAAAATGTTTTCAGAAAACAAATTGTTTTTTTCCCTGTCTGAAAGGGAAAAAATTGGTTTTGACAATTTTTTTATTTTTGGGAAGGGCCAGATAATTATTTTTTTTCTAATCTTCACTATTTAATGAACATAAACTGTTTCCCCCCCAAAAAAAAACAGTGTGTTTTTATTAATTTTTGCCCCCCAAAGGACAACTAAAAACTTATTTTTTGGGGATGTTTTTTTTTTCTAAAGAACAATTTTTTCACCTTTTTTGTTGAACAAAAATTTATTAATAACTGTATGATTTTCATCCAAACATAACCCGCTAAACTCTAATTTTTTTATAAATAAAAAATGCAGTATGTCTTATTTTCGGGGAAACAGGGTAGGAATACATTACACATAACTGTTCACTGCTTAAACAGCGCAACAAAAACAATCTTTAACAATCTTCGTACCATTTCAAACCTTTTTTCCCCTTTATGAAAATAATTTTAAATCTGAATTTTCACCTTTCGCAAAAAGAAATGTTAAATGAACAACATGTACAGATAAAAAAAAAAAAAAAATCTGGTTATTTAACAAGGCAGGACAAATGACTTTTAAACATGTTCTATCAAGAATTGCAGATGCAAGGCTGGTTTCAATGACAAAAAATTTTTGCAGCATGTGAATTTTTTTCCCTCTTAAATCTGCACTGGTCTCTTTTTAAAAATCACGGAAACCCATACATTGTAGAGAAAATGTTTTCAGTATACACTAAAGCAGGAAAATTCTTTTTGAGCAATAAACAAATGTGTACAGGCTGCACAAAGGGAGGCATGGAGTCACTACAGCGCTTATATACAGTCATAGCCAAAAGTTTTGAGAATGACACAAATATTATATTTTCACATGATCCGTTGCCCTCTGGTTTTTATTTTGTTTGTCAGATGTTTTTATCAATCAAAAACAAGTGCAATCTATTATATTAACAAAAGCTTTTTTGACAGAAAATAGTTAATGCAGAAATATTTGATTTTGACCCTTTTTCTTCAGGACCTCTGCAATCTCCTCATGGGGCTCTCAAACAACTTCTGACCAAAAAATCCACTGATAGCAGCCCATTCTTCCCAAAATCATCTTCATTTTGTCACAATTTGCGGTTTTTTTGTTTGTCCACCCATTCTTAGTTTGACCCAATTTCAATGGGATTAAGTTTGGGGAGTTTCCGGGCCAGGGACCCAAAATCTCTAGTTTTGTTCTGAGCCATTTATTTTCACCTTTTGCTTTATGGCAAGGTGCTCCACATGGGAAAAAAGGCTTTGTGATCACCAAACTGCCTTGGACGGTTGGAAAAGTTCTTTTGGAATTTGGTCCTTTCTTTTTTATGATGTGTTTTTTAGGCAAGCGTTAGAGAGCCTTTCCCCTTTGGCTGAAAGAAACCCCCACCTTAATGGTTTCTGGAGCTTTAAATTGGCTGAGAAAAACTGGGGACGCTCCCCTTTGTTTTCCCCAACAAGCTGTTTTCAGATGTTCCAAAACTTCGAAAGGGGGTTTCATCAGAGAAAATGACTTTAACCCCCATCCTCGCAGTCCACTCCCTGTATTTTTGGCAGAATACAGTCGGGCCCTGATGTTTTTTCTGGAGAAAGGGGCTCTTTGCTGCCCCCTTGACCCCCAGGCCGGCTCCATAGTCTCCGCCTCAAGGCTGCAGATGCACCAACCTCCTGTGCCATTCCTGAGCAACTCTGAAAGTGACCCCATTCCAAGCTAAACACTTTAAGAACGGTCCTGGGCTTGCGGGTTTTTCTTGGGGCCCCCGGAGCCTTTTTGCAACAATGGAACCCCCTTAAATTTCCTTGAGATGCATAATTTTGACTGAGGTGAAAATCTTTTATGCGAACTCTTCCCTTTGTTGGGCCATTTTGTGCAGTGAATGATGCTGCACGTGTTTTTTTAGAGATAACCATGGTTACAGAAGAGAAACATGACCCAGCACCAGCCTCCTTTTAAAGTGTCCGGGGGATTCTTACTTAAACATGACAATTTGTCCCCCCTGACCTCATCAAAACCCCCACCTTGTTAATGGAGCAATCACTGAAAAGATGTTAGCTGGTCCTTTTTAAGCGGGCCCGCAATGAATTGGGGAAAGTGTTTTGGGGGAAAAAAAAATTCTTTTCTAGCAATATTGACTTTGCAATTTAATTGCGTTTTAAACTGACCCCCTCTTTATAACTTCTGGGTATATGCAAATTGCCATTATAAAACTTTGTAAAAATTAATATTTGTATCATTCTCAAAACTTTTGGCCATGACTGTACAGCAGTGATCAGTTTTGTAGGCTGCAGTATTTAAAAGTCTATGGACACTTCACATGGAAAAAAGTAATAGTTTAGTGCAAAAAGTTTTACTCTGAAATTCTTATTTCTTTATTCCATATTCAACATAATACAATATATATTTTAAAAAAACCTAACTTGTAGCTTACTGATCGTTTTCTGCAAAACGTAAAAATTTAAAACCTGCGTGCCAAAAAAAAGAAAGTCTGACATTTCTTTATGTTACCAGCCTGAATATTAGTATTCCTCACTCAAATCACTAAATAAATGCTTAAATTTGTTTCTTTTTTTTTCAACAGGCTAAATAACTGCTACTCTTTTGATCTTTCCATTCCTGGACATCCAATTTTTAGATAGGGTGTCCTGTTTCGGTGTGTTGTTTTTTTTTTTTTTTTTTTTTTCTTTAATTTTTATTTCTTTTAACAATAAGGGCCACATGTATGAAACTGTTTAGGTCTAAAACTCACTTTTTTGCCCATATTACAGGGGAAAAAGTGAGTTTTAGGGCCAAACCATTTTTATACTGGGCCCAAAATCTTTAAATATATTTAATTTGTAATGTCAATAAAAATTGAGATGTTCTCTAAAGAAAAATTTACCCCTCATTAATTTAAAAATCAATATAATCTAAAGTCCCAAACAGGCCTATTTCCCTTATAATTATTAAAGTACTTTGTTTTTTAACAGTACCAAAAAAAACAAAGCCAAACTTAAAGGGGGTTTTTCCACTAATAAAAAAGAAAGGGAAAAATTGCAAATGAAAAACATTTTTACTATTTATTTTATTAAAAATTCTGGACCGTTTTGTTCTAGCTGCTCCTTTGTATCCAATTTTTACAGCTCTTCCAGGGTATACTCAAGGGTGAACTCCTCAGTCCCGGGCCACTCTCAACATCACTTCCCTTCAGGAGCTAAAAAGGGGTTCAAACCCCAGGTGTGTCTTCTACTCTTCCTCTGTACTCCTTTGTAAAGTCAAACAGTGCAAATAAATAAAAAAAAACCCAATGATTTGTAAATTGTAAAGAGAAAAAAACCCCCCGTTTTTGGTTCCTGCAGGGGTTTGAACCTAGGACCATTGTGCTGTGAGGCAAAAACTACCTCTCAGCTACTCACAATGCTTTACATAAACAGACATTTCTTTGACTACAGAGGAGCAAGGCCTTGTAATGTCATCCTGCTGGGTCACATGATCTGCAATTCAAACAAATCACACACGCACCCCTTCTGAGCACAACAAGCTGAAGGCTGGAATGCAGGCGGTATGAAATGAGTTTGGGGCCCAAAACCCTTTAAGGAACTGTCTATACAAAGGCTTTTATTAGTGATACCGTGCACATTTATGAATGTTGACAAAACTGTGCCAGAATTTAATACAATCAACTATGACATTGTGGTACATACTGCATTACTGAGGAACATTTTTTACTTTATGTGAAATTTACAGCAGGTACACAAATTGTACTGCAAACTTTAAAAAAATAAATATAATTTTTTTTTTAATTCTACGGGTAAATATTTTCAGATAATGTAGTACAAGGATAATTTATTGTCATGTGCCATATTTACAAATACTGGAAGGCACAATAAAAGGGAATTATTTAATATCAATTAACTGTGCAATACTAAATAAAACATCCTGTATCCATAGTACATGTAGTTTGTAGAATAAATACAAACAGAATATCACACAAGGTAATTTAGATTGAAACAGGAACCCTGAGAAATGAAAAACCATTAAGAGAAACTGAGTAATCAGGGAATGGGGTGTGTCACATTTGAAATGGTACCTACCAGATAAAAGGCTTCCGTTGTTGCCTCTACCATTGTAGCAGGTTTGAAGATCATCTGCATTAGAGTCACAAAAGTTATAGCCCATATAGATATGTGGCACTCAATAAATAACATTATAAGTGCACTAACGCTCTTTGCCTTCGAGCATGATCAGAGTGATCTGATCACATTATAGCAAAGAAAGTATCGCCTCTCCTTAATGCGAACCGGTCAAGTGACTATTGCTGCCCTATTTGAGATCAGGCTATAACAGAGGTACAGAAGCTCAACTCTGTGACACTTGGGTATATGCAATTTAGGCCAAGAATTTTGCGCAAAAAGCAGAGTAAATTCTGACGGGACTTTGAAAAGAAAAACAGTGAAAGTGCAGATTACCCAACAAAGGATGACTGACGGCTTTCCCTGTATCAGGGTGTATACAGAGACTACTGCCAATCAGCCCTGGGCTGGTGAAGCAGGATGCCCACCCTCGCTTCCAAAGTCCTGTCAAGAGTTACTTTGCCGTTACGCAGACATGCTCCCAATTTTTTTCCTAATTTATGGGTTAGCATCTGCCTTATAGCCTACTCTTGAATAAGGCAGTATAAACCACCTGCAAGGTTCACTTTAACAGGCTTCACTATTGTCCCAGCTATGAAGATGATCTACATCTGTCTCCAGGTGGCAAACCAATCTTGCCTAAAGGGTTGTCTCGTCATAGACATTCAAAGCAGTCCACGAAGACATGCAAGTACCACTTCATCTTCTGGCACTCAGCTTGGCCATCCAGCCAAAGCCAAGCAAAGGCAAAGTAGCAGGGTACTTTTCTAGTGCCACTTTGTTCTACTAACAGGAGGGAACTTATCAGACCCTCAGACAATAGTTGCATTTCCTAGCAATGCCATCAATGTCTAGGACACAACCCTCTTGAAACGAATATTCCACTATTGAAAGCTAAACACAGAACTACACATGCCCAAATTTTGCGGTCCCAAGAACAGCATTCAGATTCCCAGAGCATACACTAAGCATGTATAACACTCACTTAAGTTTCTTTATATAGAGAGGTCAAAAAATATTCTACATAACTCCACTATCAAGTGAAGAAGGGGAAAAAAGCCTTGTCCTGTTTTCACTTGCTGGGGGGTCAAGATCAGCTTTCTTTAAGTTTACTTTTATTTTAAAGGGATTTTACCACCATAGAGACTTTGATGGCATAGCGGTATGATATACCATCAAAATCTGATCGGTACGAGTTCCAGTGGTGGGACCCGCACCTATCAGACTTTTATGGCATATCCTAACAATATGCTATCAAAGTCTCTATGGTGGTAAAACCCCTTTAAAAAAAAAAAAAAAAAAAAAAAAAAAAAAAGGAATAAAATGCTAAAAAAAAGTTTATTACTGCACAAGGCCTTAATACAACTGACCACCATTGTAATTTCATATCCTGATATATTTTTGAATCCCAATTATATTAAACAGATCATATTTGGACACTAAGGGCCACATGTATGAAAACTGTCTAGGTCTAAAATTCACTTTGCTGCCCATAGCACCCAATCAGTGCACCCCTTTCATTCTTCCAGAGCAGTATATGAAATTAAAGGGGCTCGCTGGTTGCTGTGGGAACGAAAGAGAATTTTAGACCTAGACAGTTTTCATACATGTGGCCCTAAACATTAAAGAAAATTGCTTAACACTATACATGTGTGCCAATGATGCATTATATGGACACTGTCCTACTTTATGAATATGTTGTAGAAATACAAAATAGCTCCTAATTAGAGCTCCATTCATACTGCGGTCCTTGAGAACAGTGAAGCTATACTTTGGGAGTATTCCCCGATGTATCCCTTTGAGGAATGCCACTGTTTAGAATGGCTATTCAGTGATATAGGAATAAGTTGAGATATATAAGGGCCTATTGTTAAATTCAGCATATGCCTTAGTGGTGCATAAGACCATTGTATTGTGGAAAAGGAGGGAAGCCTACTACCGTGTTTCTCCAAAAATAAGCCCTCCCCTGATTTTCACATATTATTGCCGTAGGCTTTAAATAAAAACCCTACTCCAAAAATAAGCCATAGTTAGTCAGCGCCTCCTGAGTGATGTCACCCAGTGCCCTCCTCCTGGGCAGTGCAGTTCAGGAGCCCCGCCCACCCTGATTAACAGCCTGTTAGACTGGAGGCTTTGTGGAAACTTCCAGTGTTTTCAGGCTGAAGGACCTGTGATGTCAGTAACATGACTCGCAGGTCCTTCAGCCCAGGCCATAGAGTGCAACGTGTAAGTGAGAGTTCAATGTATACATACACTCACATTTCATACACACACTTATACAATCATACAAACAATCCCTTATCTTAAAATGTGGCTACTGTGACTTGCTGGGACGTGTAGTTCCCCAGCATGCCGCACTTTCGAGATAAGGCAGTGAAAGAATAGCCACACTCCATGGTTTTTGACTATAGGTTATGTACCATGGGGTGTATGTGTGTGTGTGTTGTTGTATGTATAGACACTGGTACTTGTAACGTCAGCTGCCAAGGAACTAAATGTCCGAGCATGCAGTGTCTGCAAACGTCGTGTAAAAAAAAAAAAAATAATAAGCCCTAGCCCTTTTTCAGAAATGAAAATATAAGACTCTGTCTTATTTTTAGAAAAACACGGTAATTAAAGACTACAATCTCCTTATATACTCATGGAGGATTAAAGGGTTTGTCCAACACTTTTTTTTTGCAAAACTAGTTCATGCAAAAGGTAATTTTTTTTTTAAAGTAGCTTACAATACAAATTATATTTGTGCTTCAATGTTTATTTTTATATGAATACTTTTGATGGAGGTATTAAATTGCAGCAGTCTGGGTAGGAACATTATTATGTTATTTGTATTATGGGAAGAGGGTGGGCGGCCTCGGTATAGATACATCTGACACTTCCCTCTCCCTCCCAACATGGCTAATAAGCAAGTGAGCCATTTGGAAAGCAAGAGCATCAATCCAAGAGTCACCCACTGACCTCACCTACCAGACATGCACACTCCAGTATAACGGTTTCCACGTCTAAAAAAACCCCCAAAAAACACAATAGGAATGGCCAGTAGCCTAATTGATCACACCATACTTCGTGTGTCCAGGTAAAATTATACATGTAAAAATAGGTTTTGAAAGACAAATAACTTTTAAATGTAAGTTATTAAAGATATTACCATTAAAGAAGTTTTCCAGAAAAAAAAAAAAATTAGTTGGACAATCCCTTAAAGTAACTGTCACTCTTCGGTCATTAACATTTTATGTTTAGGTATACTAGATTAACTAACTTTCCAATTTCACAAAAGGCTTTTCAAGGCAAAGCAATTGGACACATTAATGAATTATTTACACCTACTCAAAATTCCCATATTTTAATTATTTCATAACCATGCATTACTTACCTGACAAATGATCTCGTTTTCTTTGTTGGAGCAATACTGCTCTCTCTCTGTCCAGAGTCCTGCCAGGGGAGGGGGGTGAACGAGTTTAGTTTCTTTGTATCAAAAATACATAAACCAGAAAACAAAGGCTGCTTAAAATAAAAATAACCGTAAGAATTAAATTCTGCTTCACCAGTGTCTGCTGATTTATATACTTCAATTCGAAATTCATCCTAAATTTTTTTTGGGGTAGCATAACCAATGATCTCCAACTAGACTGTAAACAGGTCTCAATTCTTCTGCTGACATTAAAGGGGCTATTCAGGTGCTATACAAATTGCAATTTAACCTGTAAATAGCAAGATTTTATTGACCGGGGAATTAAAGACACAGGCGCACACTGCTCAGCTGGTCTCCAAAATGGATTATCACAATAAGAACGGGACAGCCGGAGAATACCGGGAGCAGTCACTTCAGGGTATGAAACGTCTCCGCTCCACCCATTGTAAATCGAGACCGTTTAGGGATCGAAGACCAGCAGCACTGGAGCGGCAAAGGGTAGAAGAGTTACAAGAGCTTGAGCGACTTAACGGGGTATTCCCATTTGGCATTCTGCATGGCTGTGCTAGGACCTCCTATAAAATGTGAATAGAGAGCATTGCACATGTGCAGTCTGCTCTCCATTCCCTTCAGATAGCCCAGACTTTGGTTGACAATGAAAATACCAGACGTAATAACCCTTTAAGCCTCAAGGCAAAGTTCTAGAACCGGATTGCAGAACATAGCTGTAACTTCCATCCAAAACTATTTCCTGCTCGTAGGCATTATTTTTTCTTGCTGTTGTATTTGCTACATTTCCGCATAATGGTCAACCATGTACATTTTTTATACTATGAACTTTTGATAACTAGATAAACATAACAGAGAATCTTACCGAGGTTGACATCGCTCACATAGGTAGATGTCTGGAATATTCTGCCTCTCAATACCCATACAATCTATATGCTGCCAGACACTGAAAACAAAATGAACAAGAGCATTTTAGTGTGCACAAATCACCAGAATAAAAAAATACAAAATTTAGACGGTTCGTATAGCAGCAGACTTTTTTTTTGTGCTAAGTCATGTAAGCTGTGAGGTGGAGGGCATCCCAGAATTTAAAACTGGGAATTCTTGAACACCTTGAATTTTTCAGTAATGTTTCTAAAACCATTCCAGAAATATTTCAGTGTGGTAGGCAATATTTACCTGCTGAGAGAGGCCACCGTCAATACTAATGACAGGAACTAGTGCATCTTGTCTGCAGCAATGTTAAGGTAGGATGCCTGTGACATCCACATAACGATTCCTACCAGAACAATGCCCAGAGCATAACACTATCTCCTCCAGCTTTCCTTCTTCCCATAGTGCATACTGGTGCCAACTTTTTTTCAGGTAAGCAATGCACACACCCAAAGTCACTCACATGATGACAAGCCGAATTATGAAGACCAAGCCATCTTTTCTATTACTCTGATATCCAGTTCTGACGCTCACGTGTTAAATGCATTTTTCGTATCAACTTAAGAACCGACTGTTCATAAGTGACACGGTCACGAGACAATCAAAGCTATTAATTTCACCTGTCAGTTTTAATGGTGTGCATGTGTCCCTCATAAGCGCCTCTAAAATATTATTTATTATGCTTTTAAATGGGTAATTAGTTTGTTCCTCTGCCATATCTGATCTTGTTTGTACATTTCCCCTCTAAATCGTGCTGGAGAATATTTTGGCACCAAATAAAGTGTAAAATAAACATCTTTCAAATACATTGGGATCCATTGATTTTACATTATCAATATATGACTGTGCAATATAGGTATAAATATATTTTATACAAGAAGAAAAAAAAAATACTACCTAACCTAATGTCATACCCCGCATTTGCACAACAAAAATCTATACCCCCTCATGGGTAAAACCACAAATACATCGTGTAATCAGTTTTCCCTACTTCCATTTCTAAGTGCTGTGTTTTTAGCACTAAAACGTCCCCATCAAAATGTGGAGTAGTAAATATGTTTACTTCATTTTTAATAAGAACAGGAGGTGGAGACGCTGGAGGCGTTGGTGGAGGGCGAAACACCATATTGTGATCCCCAAATTAAGGAAAAAAATTACAACTCTGGTAAGCATTATTTGAAAAAGTGGGGCACATTTACCAATGGTTTCTAATAATCTGTGTAAATAAAATAGGCAATCTAAAAACAAATCAGATTACAGTGGATCATGCAGTATGTTAAACACACCATTTTCTCTAAGGCCGTGTTCACACGGCTTATTCCCGACGGATTTGTGCGCCGTATTGACGCAGCAAATCCCACAGTGTTAAGGGGCGGGATTTAAAAAAATAATGTGGCAATGTCACTTTCTCCCCGTCGGGATTGCCGAGCGGGGGGGAGGGACGGTTTCCCACGTTCTCAAGGGAAGCAGGGGGTTACCGAAATTTGCTCCCGCGGATTGGGCCCCGTACTGAAGCGCAAATCCGGCGCGCAGTACAGCGCCAATCCGCGGCAAAATAAGCCGTGTGAACGGGGCCTAACTCTACATCAGTTATTAGTAGCCTTAATTTGCACCAATATTGTGCCAAAACTTGGCATGTTAAACAACGCCAATTCAACAAAGCCATATCACCTATCAAATGTGTTGCAAAAGGGTCTAAAAATCATATAAAAACACATGAATGTGATGTATGGCAATATTTTGGCACAATAACCATAGTCAATATGATTCAGTTTCTATACTTAATAGATCGAATCTTTACAAATCACTTAAAAAGATTTGTAGACACCAAAACCAAATAATAAAAATAATATATTAACACACATACAGGCAGTCCCCGCCCTACAGCATTCCGACTTACATTCATCTCCTAGTTACACACAGACTTATGGGGAATGGCTTTGTGTGCCGACATCACACCGTCACTCCCCATAACTATGGAAGCCTTCCTCCACCCACTGCGTCTTCCGGCTGGCACATCACAGCAGTCCCT
Source organism: Phyllomedusa bahiana (assembly GCA_025379985.1). Classification (NCBI taxonomy): domain Eukaryota; kingdom Metazoa; phylum Chordata; class Amphibia; order Anura; family Hylidae; genus Phyllomedusa; species Phyllomedusa bahiana. Next base: position 57,325 of record JAODAL010010541.1, read on the forward strand.
TTATACCTTCCTCCGCCTTGAGGCGGGCCCTCCCTTACACCGTTCTGGTTTTGCACTTTGACCCCTGATACAGCAGGTCTGTTCCCTCCACACCTCACTCCAGTTTTACCCGATGTAAAGTACTGAATCAGCCCTCATACAATAATTAGTACATGTGTTAGATGCTGGCATCTGTAGCTGTGGAGCCACACATGTACTAATCTGCACCCATACAATTAGTACATGTGTTAGATGCTGGCATCTGTAGCTGTGGAGCCACACATGTACTAATCTGCACCCATACAATTAGTACATGTGTTAGATGCTGGCATCTGTAGCTGTGGAACCACAAATGTACTTATTTCCACCCGTACAATTAGTACATGTGTTTAACATGCGCTGTTGTGGCATGCTGGCACTTGTAGTTCCATGTTTCACAGCAGCGAGTAGCTGTGGAACTACAAGTGTCAGCATGCCACAGCAGCATATGAGACACAGACAATTAGGTGAAATCTTCTATACAGGGGCACAGACATCAATATTAAAAACTAAAAAAAAAAAATAGCTGTTTGCTGGTTACATTTACTAAAAGTACCTGTTCCGACTTCCACATAAATTCAACATAAAAACAAACCTACAGTCCCTATAATGTTTGTAACCAGGGGACTGCCTGTAACAAGCATGCAATAATAAAACCTTGGATTGCGGAAATTGCTCCAGGGTGGTTGTCCTACAATGCAAATAACGTGTATTTTATCTAGTTCAAATAAACTTTGTTTGGAAGATGAGAAGCGCATATGCCACAGACAATGTATTGATAATTAGCAGCAAGAGACATCTATTTTCTATCTGGTAATGGCAGAAAATGTGTTGTTAGGAAATACTCATTAGAAACTGTCTTCAGGAAGGTATGGTTACGATATGGAAAAAATAGGCAGTATTAATGATAACTTTACTCCTTCAGTATCAAGCAATATTTGTCAAACAAAGGTAAAACAGGAAACACAGAAACCATGTCAAGTCAGAAGGTAACACTTACCGCATAAGGCAAGCCAATATAACTGTGCGAATGGTGAGAACTGCTGGTATATAACTGGTGTGGATAACTGTTAGACTTTTCTACTACAACAGGGCTTGCTTCTACAGACTCTGGTCTACATGGAGGAAGAAAAAAAGAACAACCTTAAATTGCGGCTTTTAATTTCCAATTTACTTTACCAAAATGAAAGTCTGACTGACCAACTGCTATGGCCAGTTGTTTCACTTTTTGAACAATTGAAGTACAACATACAAATTCATGACGGCAGTAGGTAACATTTCTCAAAACTTGAGACTAGTTTCATTAAACATTATCGCAAACGTTTGTCGAGAGAGGTCCGTTTGGGTCGAAAACGTTCGCAATAATGCTTACTGAAACTAATCTCAAGTTTTGAGAAATGTTACCTACTGCCGTCATGAATTTGTATGTTGTACTTCAATTGTTGTAATTAATAAAACTTAATTTTTTTGCATAATGGAATCTGAGTGCCGTTGGCATCTCTGATTTTTGGAATGTAACAGGCACCACAGTCATTTATTTCAGTGCCGGACTAGGAAACTTTGTATGCCACACAGCCATGTGATGGCTGCATGTATGACCCTGCTGAGGCCAGTGGCTGGCTGCAGCAGTCACATGAATGTGTCATACATTACTGCTGCAGGAAAAGTAACCAAAGATCGGTGTTTACCACTGTATTGTTTACACTGGATATAACAGGCGTATAAAGTTATATTAGAGTTCTTTTAATTACAGTCATGGCCAAAAGTTGAGAATGATACAAATGTTAATTTTTACAAAGTCTACTGCATCAGGTTTATAATGGCAATTTGCATATACTCCTGAATGTTATAAAGAGTGATCAGCTTAACAGCAATTAATTGCAAAGTCAATGTTGCCTAGAAAATGAACTTTTTCCCCCAAAACACATTTCAACTTCATTGCAGGCCTGCCTTAAACGGACCAGCTAAGGCCATGTTCACACGGCTTAAAATGGGCCGTATTTCGGTCCGTAATTACGCGCCGAAGTGCGCCAATTACAGGCCGAAAACGGCCCATTCATTCGGTAATTCACAGTTCACATAGAGAATATGGTAGTCTCCTCTCCCCGCCGCGTGCGATGCCGCCGGGCGGGGAGTAGGATAATTTGGACATGTTCCACTGTTCTATTCAGGCGTATAACGACGCTAGCAGTGATAGTCAATTGGCCGTGCGAAGTGACGGTCCCCTTTTTTGTTGCTTATCCTGCCCCGCTAAAAGCCTGCGCCAACACGCGTTAATTGCGGGTGCGAAATTACTTTTCCCGCAATTAAAGCCGTTCACTTCGTGAACTATTAGCCGCTACATCGTTTCAGTGATTGCTCCATTAACAAGGTTTGGGTGTTGATGAGGGACTGGGCTGGAGATCAATCTGTCAATGATTAAGTAAGAATCACACCACTGGACACTTTAAAAGGAGGCTGGTGCTTGGCATCATTGTTTCTCTTCTGTTAACCATGGTTATCTCTAAAGAAACACGTGCAGTCATCATTGCACTGCACAAAACTGGCCTAACAGGGAAGAGTATCGCAGCTAGAAAGATTGCACCTCAGTCAACAATCTATCGCATCATCAAGGAATTCATGGAGAGGTTCCATTGTTGCCAAAAAGGCTCCAGGGCGCCCAAGAAAGACCAGCAAGCGCCAGGACCGTCTCTTAAAAGTGTTTCAGCTTCGGAATCGGGCTACCAGCAGTGCAGAGCTTGCTCAGGAATGGCAGCAGGCAGGTGTGAGTGCATCTGCACGCACTGTGAGGCGGGACTCATGGAGCAAGGCTGGTGTCAAGGAGGGCAGCAAAGAAGCCACTTCTCTCCAGAAAAAACATCAGAGACAGACTGATATTCTGCCAAAGGTACAGGGAGTGGACTGCTGAGGACTGGGGTAAAGTCATTTTCTCAGATGAATCCCCTTTCCGAATGTTTGGAACATCTGGAAAACAGCTTGTTCGGAGAAGACAAGGTGAGCGATACCACCAGTCTTGTCTCATGCCAACTGTAAAGCATCCAGAAACCATTCGATGTGTGGGTTGCTTCTCAGCCAAGGAATCGGCTCTCTAACAGTCTTGCCTAAAAACACATCCATGAAAAAGAATGGTACCAGAATGTCCTCCAAGAGCAACTTCTCCCAACCGTCCAAGAGCAGTTTGGTGATCAACAATGCCTTTTCCAGCATGATGGAGCACCTTGCCATAAAGCAAAGGTGATAACTAAATGGCTCAGGGAACAAAACAGAGATTTTGGGTCCATGGCCTGGAAACTCCCCAGATCTTAATCCCATTGAGAACTTGTGGTCAATCATCAAGAGACGGGTGGACAAACAAAAACCAACAAATTGTGACATAATGCAAGCATTGATTGTGCAAGAATGGACTGCTATCAGTCAGGATTTGGTCCAGAGTTGATTGAGAGCATGCCAGGGAGAATTGCAGAGGTCCTGAAGAAGAAGGGTCAACACTGCAAATATTGACTTGCTGCATTAACTCATTCTGTCAATAAAAGCTTTTGTTAATCATAATATGATTGCACTTGTATTTCTGTATGTGATAAAAACATCTGACAAACACACATCAAAACCAGAGGGCAACAGATCATGTGAAAATATAATATTTGTGTCATTCTGAAAACTTTTGGCCATGACTGTACATGTGTTTTCCTTAATTTCTTAAGTCCATAAGGACTGCCCCCTGTTCTCTGATGGTAGGTGGTGCAGGTCCTCAGGCTGCAGCCACCTCCACTGTTATGGTAGCATCCAAATCAGGAATCAGAGAAGGCTAGATCTAGGCCGTTCAGCCTGTAACCCTTTGATTGCTGCTGCCCAAGACCTCGGCCTGATCAAAGGCCTCCCAGTGACCTAATCAAAGCATGGAGAAACCCATTTCAGTCAGTCTTGGGGAATGGAGTATGCTTACACATTATAAATGTAAAAAAAAAGTCAAATAGTGTGTATAAATATACATCGCGAGTGTGAATACCTATTGTGTTGGGGTGGACGCCAACACATTATTTAATATATTTATATATATATATATATATAATTATATATAATACACCGTGCTTTTTCGTTAGCATATTATGGTCATGTGAATACCTAAAGAGTGTGTGTGTGTATGTATATATATATATATATGTGTATATATATATATATATAGCAAAAAGGAAAAACAAGAGGGCGCACAGATAGTGAAGTACGTTTGGTACAACGTATACAGTTGAGTATTTGATCTACTCACCAATTTGAGTTGCGCTTTTAGTATAGAGGCACAACTCTCATATTAGCATACAGGGCTTTTACTGTAGCCGTAGCCCTTGTATATATAGGGTTTTACTTGCTTTTAAATTGTTTTAGATTGGCTGAGTTTATGCCCTAGCCTTTTTAGAATAATAAAATAATTTTCTTAACCTTTCTGCCTGCATCATTGGCATTCCTGGATACACATGTGCGCCGGTTCCACCATCTTCTTTTTCCAAATAATAATATATATATATATATTATATATATATATATATTTTATATATATATATATATTTATAAATATATACACACACTTTTCATAGCCATGCTAGGGCTACACATATTATGCTGCCTAAATCGCAGGGTTTTATTTTTGAAATTGAAGGTGGCCACAGTGAAGGTTGCAGGTTATTGCAATTGCCAGAAATCCATACGGATGGATTTTGCGTCGCAGTAACTTACAATGTAACCACATTCACTAGCAGTGTGACACTGATCTTTGGTCAGGCAACATGAGGGCATTTCAACTTACACAATGTCCCAAAATACTGTTAAGCTTGTAGACTTTTCTGTTTAAACTATAGACTACACCATAGCTTATGATGCACGTTAGTTTGGAGCAGGGAGAGTGGGCATCTATTCAGGAAAACCATTTACTTACTCTGAGCCTGCAGCCATGTTGATGTATTGAGCTTCTGCTGTATCAACCCCCAATGGGATCACTATGCTCATGACGTTCGCCTCTGGTAAATTCGATTACTATGGAGTCCTATGCATTGGTATCCAAAACACTGGGGCATGCCAGCCACAGTGCTCATTGCAAACATCTAAGAGAATCCACAAACCCTAAATGAATACAAGAAAGTACACAATTAAGTAACATTGATTACATACAGTTGAAAAACCAAAAAGTTTAAAAAGCAATAAAATAAAAGAGACAATGCATGGGTTTTTTTTTACTACTGACTAAAAATCAGAATAAAAACCCTTCCCCCCCTTTTAGGGCAATCAGATTTCCAAAATTATTTATTTTTTGCCAAATGCCAGAATAAAAATGAGGAAAATTTTAAAGGGATTTTTATTACTTTCTGCAAACTCAAATTTACATAAAATTTCATTAGTATTTTGGTTTAAAATTCCCCTTAAACTGTATGACTTGGGGCAAACTTTTTTTGGGTATCCTTCCCCAAACTTCTCACAAAAGTGAATGGGAATTTTGGCCCATTCCTTTCCCGACCCGAACTGGTTTTAAAAATGAGCCAGTTTTTTAGGTCACATTGCTCGCACCTGCCTTTTTTAGTTTCCCCCCTACATTTTTTAATAGGATTTTTGATCAGGCTTTTTTTTACGGCCATCCAAAAAATTTTACTTGGTTATCCCTTTAAACCACTTTGGGAAAACCCGTTTTTGGGAGTATTTTTTGGGTCATTGTCCATTTGGAAAACCCATTTCCCCCAAGCCTTTTAAATTCCCCCGGCCGATGTCCCTTTAGGGTGTTGCTTTTTAAAATTTTCCCCCCTTTTTTCCTCATGATGACTTTTATTTTGTGAAGTCAAAAAGTCCCCCTGCAGGAAAAAAACCCCCAAAAAAATGATATTGCCCCCCCCCCGTGTTTTTACCAGTTGGGATGGTGTTTTGGCTTCCAAGGGTTCTCCTTTTTCCTCCAAACTACTTTAAAGATGGTCATTATGGAAAAAACAGTTCAATTTTAGTTTCATTTTTACAACAGGCATGGCCCCCAAAATTAAAGGGCTTTGTTTTCCCGTGTTATTTGGAAAAATTTGCTGGCTTTTTTAAGTTTTTTTTTTTTTTGGGTTTTACAAAGCAAATGTCAACCCAAAAAATTTCATCTCCGAGACACAGAAAACCCCTCTCCCATTTGTACTTTTCATTAAAATTTTTTGTACAGATGAAAAGAGGCACCTTCAGGTATCTTGAAATTGCCCCCCAAGAATGAAACCAAAACAAGGGAAATTTTTTTTTATTTCTTTCCCCATAACTTTGGTTTAGTTTTTTAGGGCTTTCCCTGATGTTAAACACAGAAACCCCTGCATTTTTTGGGGGTATAAAAATAAAATCCACGGGGTGTATAAAATAAATCCCCCCGGTGTGTTAAAAAAAAAACATCCCTGGGTGGTCTTGGGAAATCAGATGTTGCCCCAAAAAACCAGAAGCTTCCAAAGACAAAGGGCCCTCAAAATGGGCTGTCCCCAAATTTTTTTTAAAGGCATGTAATCCTGGGGTATGTAAAACTTTTGACTTTCAGAAATAAAAAAAATGCCATTTTAAAAAAAAACTCATCCTGAATTTTGGAAAAATAAATTATTTTTTGGTTTTTTCTAACCAACCTAAAATGGGTAAAGGTTTAAACTGATTTTATGTCAGATAGTGAGGAAAAAAACCCTTTCATAAAGGGGTCTTTTTAAAATAGGTATTAAACTTTTTGCTGTAAACTTAAACTAAAAAAGACCAAGTTTAGGCATGCTTAATGAGAAGAAAAAATAAAGGATTTTTAAGTCAGAAGCCACAGGGGAAAAAAAAACTAAAACCCTAACTGTTTTTCCTCCCCTTTTCTAAAAAAAAATACCCAATGTCCCATAAAGAGAGGAGAATACCCCCTTTAAACTGTACTTTTATTCTAGGACAACTGATTTACTTTTGCTAACAAAGGGATAGTTCTCTGTAATACTAGTATATAAGGGTTTTTATTTTCCATTTTCAGAGTTCCTAATTACTAAGCTATAAATTTTTGGTTTTCCCTGAATAAAATAGCTTTTTTAAGGGGATTTTTGTCAAAAAATTTTTTGGCCTATTGGTTTGAATTAAACCCCTCAAAGGGCAGATGGGGACAAGGCCCCCTATCTCCAGAATCTGCCCTCAAAACTCCCTATTTGAGTGGGAAAGGGGGGGCCGCACTTTTGGGGCTTAATTTTTAAAGGGAGTACTGAAACACTTAGGGGTGTTTTCTTTTCGGGGGTGTACCTAGAACTTTCCCATTTAAAAAGAATGGAGTGTAACCATGAAAGCCACTTCCCCGTTCAGAAAAAGGAGTTTCAAGGGCCCTTTCTGGAGATTTTAAAGGAGGTTTTTTATCTGACAAAAAAAAAACATTTCCTATAAGTTTTAAGGTTTGTAATTTGGGAAAACCTTTTAAAAGGAAAACCAAAATTTTAAAATAAAAAGGGGTTTGGGCCCCCCCCATGGAGGTATTTTACCAAAAAAAACCCCGGGTACAAAAAAAAAAAAAAAAAAAAAAAAATCCACATTGAAACAGGTGAACACAGGAAACTTGTGTCTGCAGTGGACTTCTATTGGGACAATTTTTTCTTTAAAGAAATTTGCCTTTTTGTTTTGGGCCCCGTGCAGAAGCTACTGTGAAAAGAATGGGAGGGGGAAAGGGGTGAAATTCCCCACTTAGGGCATTTCTACGGGGATTTGGGTTTTTTGGGCCCGGGTTTTCGGTTTTTTTAGACCGCCCGAAAAAAACCCGGGCCAAAAAAGAGCACAATTTTGCTCAAAGGGAAAAACCCCTGGGAGGGAGTCCCCCCCCCGCAAGGGTTTTCCACCCGCGGGGGGCCGGGTCAAGAAACATTGAGCATGGGTTTATTTCTTCGTCCGGTTTTTTCCGGGCGGAATATAAAAAACCTCAAAAAGGGGAGGGGCTTTTTCTCCCCTCATTTTACGGGGAAAAGCTGGGGGCGGGGGGCAAAACCGGAGAAAAAAACCGGGGGGGGTAAACGACCGAAAATTTTTCCCCCTGGGGCCGGGGTGAACAGCACATCTGTTGTCTGTGTCCCCAAAAGTTCAACAGAGGAAAATAAAAGAACATTTTTATGCTCCAAAACCCCTTTCCTCCATGTGGAAAAAATGGGACTATAAAAAATTTTTATGCTGTATCTTTTTTAATAGAGGTGCTGCTGCCACTAAATACAATGAGACATTTATGGTCGCATGTGATTTCAAAGTCAATTTGCAATAAATGACATACAATAAAACAAATCTTATTCAGCACTTATGTTTGTGTGAAAATAAACACAGGTGACGGCCTCTTTAAGAAAAACTGCTTACTCTCGATCCTTTATCCTCATCTAATCTCACTTCTCAATAGGATTTGCATGAGATGCACTGTCAAAGTGACTACAATTAGAAGAGGCTGTGACAGAGAACCCAGGATAACATTACATACATTCTTAAATTTTAGAGACTCCTGATCCCAAGAGCAGGCCTATTCCTTAAGAATTCTACAGACAAAACCCCGGTCGGTTCTCATTTTTTTTTGCTGTCAGCCCATACAACTGATTATACGGAAAAATGATGCAGAAATTAAAAGTGCCGGCGTATTGTACAACATGTTGCATAAAACGCTGGTGCCAGAAGACGAGCAGAGAAAAAAAACGACCTGTGGAGACTACAAGTAGTTTTTTCTATCGTTGTCTACGGGGCTGCAGAAACGATTGTATTTTCGGTAGTCTTAAAATCCTAAAATACGATCACATTGCTATGGCGTGGAGATATAGCCTACAGGAACCACAGGAATGTTTGCTCCAGAAAAGACTCAATGACTTCTGTGGGAGAGTGTTCAAAGCATGCTCAGTGACCTGTGCAGAGGCCACTGTGCAAGCAGGAGGGAGAAGGGGAGCTGACCCCCATTTATTGTCAACAGTGGATCCTGTGTTATCTGCCCCCAGCTTTATGATGCAGGGATTACTTTTTGTAATACTGCCCATCTCTGTGTCTCCTGCCCTCCCCTTCTCCGTTTGCAATCTGAGAGCAGGGAGGGATGTCACCACAGGTCAGACTGCCAGCAGCTTGAGAACACAGTCTGTTATCTCTAACAAACAAAAGCAGACTAACTACTTTTCATTGTTTACTTTCAGCTCTAAAAGCTCTTTGCACTGTAGATAACTTCTCCTGCTCTCAAGTCAGAGCAGTTAGAAGATCACTGAATATGAGCTGATATGCTAATCATGGCTATAGAACCACCCACATCCTAACCAGGAAGAGACAGGAAACATGAAGCTAAACTCTGTGATATATAGGATAATATGATAGAGGGAGAGAAGCTGAGCTCTGTGATATATAGGGTTATAGGATAGAGGAGCGAAGCGGAGCTCTGTGATATATAGGTTTATATGATAGAGGGGAGAAGCTGATGCAAACATCAGCTTGTTATCTGTTATACCTTCTACCGCAGATAATACTACAAGTTAAAGCAGCAAAGGGTGATTGTTAAGGGGTTAATGTGGTGTAGTGCTGCAGTCTGCACTAACATCACATTTACTGAGTATACTTGGACTGTATACGTTTAACTATTCAATCACTCACAGGATTTTGCCACAGTTTGGTGGTAACTGTAGCAATAATCTACAACGTGACTATATTGTGGCTTTACCTTCGCTCTCACTCAAAATATAGCCCCAACACAAAGCCATCCTAAAGGCTAATACTTCCTAACATTAGAATCATAGGATGCGTTAATCATAGATGGTATAACAGATAACAAGCTGATGTTTACATTGCTGAATAAGGCTCTGGCTAATGTAGCTGCTGACAGACATGGTTTACAGCATGAACAGTCCAGAACTGATGTTTATGCTCTGTACTCTGCAAAGCACTTCTTATTTCTAATAGACTCACTTCTGGTTTTTTTTGGCTCAAAAAAGAACTTTCAAAAGTTCTTAAAAAGATTCCCCACCTTCCCAAACACACACAAAAAGAATAACGCAGTGTGTGAAACCACCCTAAGGGGCCGTTTACACGGCAAGTGACAAATACCGGTCAGTTATGCGATCAGCGGAGAAAAGCCCTCCCCCTTCACATTGAGATGCACATATTCCGTCCGGAAGAATGTGCAATCACAATGTTTTGCGGGCGGCAAAACCGCCGGGCGGAAAACCCGGTCAGCGGGGACTGATGCACGGGTTTTCCATAGAGCACCATTGCGCTAATTTTCGGCCGGTTTTTCAGGCTGTCTGCAAAACCGAAAACAGTCTGAAAAACCGTCCGATAACCCGTGCAGTGGGGACATGCCCTAATATTCTGTATGTACAGAAAGGAAAAATTATAATACTCCACAAGACAGCAACAATTTTGTACAAGATTCAGAACCCTTCAATGTAGCTGTAGTATAAAAGCCTGGATAACCTGAGTCACACAAAATGCAAGTAGAAACCAAAACAGGAGTAAACCCTTTGTGTGATACGCAAGATTAAAACATTACTTTTATTGGCAAAAGCATTAAAAAAAAGGTAGAAAACTGACCCTACTGACCCAAAACAGGCAAACCTATTCTTCACCCTGTCCTCCTTAAAGGTTCTCAACAGTCTCACCATGATGTTTCACAGACCTAAAGCAGCTTCAGATTTATGTTTCCGGTCTCTTCCTCGTCAGGTTGTGGGTGGTTCTACAGCAGCATGCATCATATCAGCTCTGTATTCACAGCTCTTCTAATTGCACTGAGTGCAAGAGATCTTACTTACAGAGGGGAGTTTCCAAGCTTGAAGTAAATACTTCAAGCTAATTACTCTCCTTTTTTTGTTAAAGATAACATTCTGTTCTCAAGCTGCCCATGCTGTGTGCTGACCCATGCTGACATCACTTCCTGCTATCAGATAAGACAAAAAGCAGAGAGCAGGACAGTAACCAACAAAATCTGTGTGCACTCAGAGCAGACAAAATCTCCTGTTCAGGAACATAGTCACAGAGACATGTATTTGGAAAAAGTCTTCAATTACCTGTCCCTACATGTTGAATGCTAATTTTTTTCATCCCCTTTAATCCAAAAGAGAAAAAATTATTTCACAAGGGAACAGTAATAGCACTAAATGTAACAATCACATGGACCGTGGTCGTCTTTTTATTAACAATCAGGGCAATTACACTTCCGGCTCACCAATAGTGGGACGTTCATGGCGTTTTTGGATACATTTTTGATCCAAAAAGCGCATTCAAAAGCGCTTTGTGAAACGCATTCAACACACAGGTGCATGTTTGGATGTGTTTTTACTGCAGCAGAAATGCACATCAATTTTTTGAATGGATCCGAAAGACATGTAAACCATGTATCGTCTGAACGCTGATGTGTGTTTTACATTGAAAGATCCAAACACACATCCAAAAACGCAGTGTGAACATCCCCCACATCACAATATTATTTCTTTAATCCCACGGTGACAAGTGTCCACCCCTCCCCCCCCCCATTCTTCGCCACACAGTAAGGCTAGGTCAGCACAGGATTACAGGTGGATTTTTAAGCAGGTTCAATATTAGAATCCTCAAAAACCCGTCTACAATCCTGTGCCCATAGACCTCAATAGAGAGTCCATGCTGTAATCTACACAGCATGGATTTTCTATCATGGGATTTCTAAACCGCTGACCCCCCACCGGAAGATAGAACTGTTGTAACTTCTGTTGGATTCTATTACAGTCAATGTACTGGGCCAGCGGGAAATACAAAAACTGACTGCGATTTTTAGCGGAATCCCACAATACGGCGATTTTAAAATGCTGTCGGGTTTTGGACGCCATTTTTACATTTGTTGTGTAGACTTAGCCTTAAACTCACTCAGGATGCGGGTTCATGTGGGCACACTTCTCAATTGTTGTCTAAGGTCATCAGTCAGAGCAAGGTATTGCTCTGATCACCAATGTTTGAGGCTATGCTATATTGTTTACTGCAATATCAGGGTAACCGATAATGTATACCTTCCCTGATGAACCTTCTCCACAGCAGGGATAATTTGTCAAAGGTACAAGCAAATTCTTGTTATTTCCACGGGTTTGGAGGGACATTAAAAGCTATTTATACACAGTCATTGATGTATGCAATCCCATCCTTGCCATTGCTTGCTGCCATCTATGCAAGTTCTTTCTTTGTCATTTCAACTGTATTTTGTAAACTCAAGCATGACTTTTTGGCTTGGAAAATGTGTTCCCTATATTTCATCTGGTACCTGTTTCCTAGAAGAGTTCTCTTTCCTTTAGGTTAGGCCTTCTAGGGATAGGGAAGAGAACGAGGTCACCCATATCCAGATTAGTAACCCTCTTTAGGTAGGCTCTAGAGAACACTTGGGCGAGGCAGGCGTCTTGGCGGACCTTACACCTTTTTCAATGTTTTTGCCAATAAAAGTTATGATCAGAGTAGTAGAATATGCAAGACATTGAAAGCAACAGATGCACCCTATAAAGATGCCTTTCTCCAGGGTCACGCGCTGCCCAGAAGTGGCCACCACTTCTACTTCAATATCTTAGACATAGTTCAACACTGCACTACAAAAAAAGAACTACCATCATACCAAACCTAAGAAACCACAGGATGTGATTAGGGTTCTGCTATGTACAGCTATCATTTAAGTACATCAGACTAAAACTCCTCTTTGCAGTATTGTCCAACATTTCATTTTCTTTGGTGAAAAAGCCGTTACAAGAAAGGTTTACATAGGAATAAAAGGATGCTGAAAAACACATCCATATTTCAAGCAAAACGTTTTCAGTTTACACAGGTTTTGCATGTGTATTTGGAAGTGTGTACATACCAAAAAAATCCACCAATTAGACAAAATATACAAGGAATTGGTACAGTTTCTGCTATCCCCATTGACTTTCCAATGTAAAGTTATGCACTAAAAACACTTATTTATGCAGCCAAAATTGACGTGCACTTGCAGTTATTTCTTTTTTTAAAGTGTGAAAAAAAACACAATTTATGCTAAAAAACTGGGTGGGACCCAGTCTAAGGGAAAGTTTACAGCAGTTATCCATGTAAAACTTATAATGGCTTTGGATCCGTCTGTTGGACCCTTAACGGACCCAAACATAATGAGCAATGTGATTTGCATTGCCTTTTACTAGAAACACGCACGAATATCGCCGATGCGTGTCTTAATGCATCTTTCGTATTTGTCCCAAGAATTGACATGTCAATTCTTGGTCCGAAAGACAGGAGCCCTATTTTAAACTATAGGGTGCTGTGTGTTAGATACCTGTTGGATCCGATCGCTGCAGCGTTTTTGGATCCGATTTTCGGATTCAAAACGGACCCATAAACGCCTTGTGAACAAACCCTAAGACTTTTACTGAAACACTATTAATGCCTACGTTTTAATGCTCGGCTGAGGACTCAAATCAGCGGTAGGATCAAACCACAACACTTAAAGGGGTTGTCTCGTTACAATGATTGGGTTTTAATTAAAAGATCTTTAAAAAACAAGCAGCTTTGCAATATATGTTCATTACAAATGTCCTACTGATTTTGAGTTTAGCCCTTTAGCAGGAGTGCAAACAGCTTCTCAAATCTCTAAAGCCACTGACCTGTTGATCCTTATCTTACTGGCTGTCAGGTCTGTAAACTCAACAACCTTTGAAGCCAGGTCTGAGCAGAGAGCCCCCTCCCCCACAGAATGCTTCTGTGTGGGGGGGAGGGGAAAGGGGGGACTCTGGCTTCTGTGTCAGTGCCTGCCTGGATTAACCCTGTGTGTGCCTGCTTCCTCCTGCTCCTACACAGATAGATGTGACAGCAGTGACCCTGTGTGTTACTATAATCATGATTGTCTGTGGAACTGTCACTATACTTATACTATACAGAAACAAAGGGATGTGAATACTTCATGCTCTCCTGTATTAGTGAGACATCCTGAAATATAGTAACACTTTCCCTTGTTGTTGCTGGAGAAAGTGGGGACTTGTAAGCTAAGCAGGGGATATAGGAACACTTGCATCCTCTCTCTTTGCTATTAGCACACAGCTTCCCAGTCCTCTCTACACTCAGATCAGCCCTCTCCTGCAACAGACCTAGGCAGGCACACACAGGGTTAACTCTGAAGCAAACCCCCTCCCCCTAGCTGGATAGAAGTGACAGAGCTGCCTTGGTCTGAGGGGAGGGGGGAAGAGGGAGCAAAGAGACAGACCAAGAAGCACGCCCCTCAATTCAACTATTCAGGCTCACTGACAGCTGAAAAGCTGGTAATGAGACAACTCCTTTAAGACAAGAGCTTCCCTCATTGTTTGGGGGGTATTATAAAGCTCAAAACTCAATCCAAGCAATTTAGTAAGCATCAGCAACGGATCATTTTGTAAAATCGGACACTGCAGTAAAAAACAAAGCAAGGCTCTTCAGGTCAGTAACTGCACTACTGCATACAAAATGGTCCAACGTATCCTTTAACCCCTTAAGCCGAACGCCTGAAAAGTAGTTAATGACCAGAACATTTTTTTAGTTTTTGCCTCCTTGCGTTTCAACAGTTGTGAAACTTTTTTATTTTTTCAATGACGCAGTTGTCTGAAGCCTCGTTTTATTCGAGACAAGTTGTACTTTATGGGGGAATAGTTTAAGTTCACTTATAAATAATTGCAGTATTTTTTTTATTTTTTTTTACACCAATCACATTTCACACATAACTTGTTAGATTAATGCTACAGGTTATTACAGTCGTGTGGATACCAAATATGTGTAGGTTTTTTTGTGCGTGTAATTTCTGCACAATTATTTTTTTATTAAATATTTATTTTATTTATTTTTTATTCTTTTTTTTTTTTTTTTTTACACTTTTTATGGGTTTTTTTACTTTTTTTTTTTACTCCCATGAAGGGAGAACTGTAACATTTTTTTAAAAAATTTTTTTTTACACTTAGTAATGTATTAGCATATTCATATATGCTAATACATTCTAATCTGTGTCAGTCTGACGCAGGCAGTGATTAGGACAACACACAGTGTGTCCTAATCACTGGCTTAGTACACAGACAGCTCTGGGGCCACGCTAGGTCCCCAGAGCTGACTGTGCAACCATTCCCCGGACTCTGTCTGGTGAGCGGGTGATCCGATTACCCGACAGAGCATGGGAACCCTTTGATTGCGCTGCGGTAACGCACCGCCGCAATCAAAGGGTTAAAGCATCGGGTTGTGGAGGTTTCCTCCGCTCCCCGATGCCTGCAGGACATGATCAGGGCTGTGTAGTACAGCCCCGATCCCAGCGCAATTGCGGCGCCGGGCGCCGCAAACCCCGATGTTTGCAGCGACGTCTAAAGACGTCGCTGCAGACGAACGACCCGCACCAGCCGACGTCTAAAGTCGGCGGGCGGTCGTTAACGGGTTAACCAATAAAACAGAGGTCTTTGAATGTATTCTCCACAATGCTTGCACACAACATTAATTTCATATAGATTAATTCACAGGATCAGACAAAGAAAGGGGGTGAATAGTGTGCTACATCATACTAAAAAAGCATCTCCATTACTTCTAGGAGGTAATACCTGACAAAAGGTAACACAGGCTCCCCATGGCTTCATAATACAGAACTAGTGGGACTGTGTGCAGAAATATGGACACAGGAAGTACAGCAGTAGAACTCGACAAAAGCCCTATTCTGGCTCAGAGGTTGTATGGAGCCAGAATTTGGATGTGTGCATGAGGCCTAAGCTGGCATCACATGCAGTCTATTGTAACCATTTCCTGCATTTGTTTTCTGCCTTTTAAGTCAGATGTTTAGAAGTTATTCCATTTATACTTAAAGGGGTTTTGTCACAAAGTAAAATTGACGTGGGAAGCTTGCAAATGAAACAAACATTTTCACCATTCATTATTATAAAAAATTCTGCACCGTTTTTGTTTTAGCTGCTCCTTTAGTGATCCATTGTTTACAGCTCATCTCCAGGGGATACGACCAGGGCTTAGAGCTCCTCTGTCCTGGTCGCACATGCTCAGACATCACTTCTCTCGGGCAGCTGAGTGTTCAAACCCCAGGTGGTGTCACTCTACTCCCGTCCTCTGTCCTCCTTAGTAATTAGTCAAACAGTGCAAATAAATTAAAAAGAAACCTCACTGAGGTCTGTGCTTTGATAAAGAAAACAAAACAAAACACAGGTTCGTTCCTGCAGGGATTTGAACTGAGCACCCTTGTGCCTGGAGGCAAAAACTTAACCTCTCAGCTACTCACAATGCTTTACATAAACAGACCTTTCTTTGACTACAGAGAGGAAAGGCCTGGTGATGTCATCCTGCTGGGTCACATGATATGCAATTCAAACAAATCACACACGCCTCCTTCTGAGCACACAGAGCTGAAGAGCTGGATACAGGAGGCATGAAATGAGATCGTGGCAAAACCCCTTTAAGAATATTGTTTAAATGGACAACCAAAATGATGATGTGGTCCGCTACTAACGTGCCAAATAACAGGCAAAATTACTCTTGGCTCAAAGGTAAGTAAAAAAAATTGAAGTACACCAACGCTGGCTCTTCTCTGGCAGAACAGGCTGCAAACTGCCAGATTTGAGCATCAAATGCCCTGAAACTGCTGCATCTTACAGAATAAGGGACACAGAGCTGGAAACCGCATGTCTTTAACTAGCTTGTGCTGTCCTCAGCAAGGGGGGCATAACATGCGACAGGTTCCCTTTAAAAACCTGACTGTAAATGGTCACCATAGACCTCAATTGACAATCCGAGTTGTAGTCTATTTGACGCAAATTTTCTGAAAGTTGCATTCAAAACAGCCATTTTGGGGAAGAAAAAAAACCAAAACACAAAATTTAGAACATGGTCAATAATCCGCTGTATTCCAGGTCAAAAAATGAGTCTCAAACATTTCTACGTCGGGTCTGTGTCCAAAACCTCAAAGATATAAACGGAACTTGTTTTCTGGCTGTAAATCCAGCATAAAAAGAAAAAAAAACACCACAAAACAAAAAAAAACACTAAAATCCACATTGAAAACCGCATCAAAAGATAAATTGGATGACATCGGATTCGGAATCCTAAAACCGCGTCATCCAATGAGAATTTTCACATTTGTCGTGTGGACGTACCCTGAAGTTTTGTAAGGTATGGTCACAATAGAATCTACGTGGCAACCGTGTATGTCCTCCATCCTCTATTGTTTTAATGAAAATCTGCACATGCCCTTCGTTTGCTGTATCAACTTTTGCTACTTCATAGATTTTTCCACCATGGATGTGAAATCCACAACATGGAGGGGGTGGGGGATAGATACATTTCATATCTTTTATGCAAAACCCCATCTAAAACGGCAAATGACCTTCAGCTGTAGTGGATTTTTTTGCACAATTTAGAACAAAAATCAGTGACAATTTACACTGCGATACACGTTGCATTAGTATTAAAAAAAAAAAAAAAAAAAAACTGACCACAAAATAGAAAAGGAGGTGTTTTGTGGAGCTCATGGCATGGTACGAATTTTCAAATCTGCAGCATGCCCATAAAAACAAAAAAAGGGGAAAAAAACACATCTAAAAGAAGATCTGCTACCTCTAAACTGACAGAGTGAGATAATAAAACTTCCTTCTCAAAATGTACAGTCGAATGCTTTCCTTCACATGTACTTTTCTTTCTGGCCCATTTAATAAGTGGAAAAAAATAAAACTAAAAAAAAGACAGTTTAGAAGCAAAATTCACATGGACATTTATGCAGAAAAAAAAAAGCAAATACGACACCAAAAGCCATATGATTACAGCCTCATGGAGATGCATCTGAATGAAACATAGCGTGCTGTGTTATGGGATAGAAAACAAACAAAAAACCTGAAAATTGAGGGGGTGACAACAAAAAAGACAAACATATCCGCAATGCTCTTAGTGCACTTCTTAACTCCTTATCAACCCACAGCAAACGACTGGCTGCAGAGTTTTGTGCAAAAGGAAAAGATGGGTCACAAAAAGCCCGCCGCCATCAGGGAAATTAGCTTAAAGGGGTTTTACCACAACACTGATGTGGGAAGATTGCAAATTAAATAAACATTTTCACTATTAATCATCATTTAAAAATTCTGTAGCATTTTTGTTTTAGCTGCTCCTTTAGTGATCCATAGTGTACAGCTAATCTTCAGGGACAAGAGGTTCTCAGTCTTGCCACACATGCTCAGAAATCAACTCTCCTTTCAAGCAGCTACTCTGCCTAGTAATCACAGACACTCACTGTTGAGTGAGTGTTCCAACTCCTGGTGTTGTCATTCTACTCCTGTTCTAGGATGTCTATGCTAAAAGACAAAAGTGCTAACCACTCAGCTACATTGTAATTACTCACAGACAGACCTTTGTTTGACTACAGTGAGCACAGTGGGGAAGGCATGGCGATGTCAAGCCTCCTGTGTCACATAATATGCAGTTCAAACAAATCATACATGCCACCTTTTGAACACACTGAAAGCTGAAGCAGGACAAACCAGGCATGAAAAGCCTTTGTAATAAACCCCTTTAAGTGGTGTAAGAAATTCTATTATGCAGAACCTAGACATATTGGGCCTCATGTATTAAAACTGTCTAGGCCTAAGGGCTTGTTCACACGGAGTTTACACTCCGTGTTACAAGAGCTTTTAGGATCCGTCTTGAGGTCCGCTCTGTCGGTCCCAAAGACGGATATAAGCAATTAGCAGTGAGATTATCACTGCTGTCTATGCCGAACACGCAGCGGTGTTCCCATGAGGGATCGCCACTGCGTGTTTCAAAAGCGCAGCTCGGCTCCGTCTTGAAAAGAATTGCATGTCAATTCTTTTAAATCCCTAAGACTTTCTTTGTTGCCCATTACATCCAGTCAGAGCTCCCCTTCCATATCATATAGTGCTTTGAGAAAAAGAAAGCTGAGCTCCGATTCTTCGCTATGGGCAACAAAGCAGGTCTTAGACCTAGACAGTTTTCATACATGTCCCCCTTTGTGTCTTGCAACAAGCAAGAGCAGAGAAGACAAAGAATTAAAGAATAGCCGTGGGAATAATTGCATCACAGAAATTATATCCAGAGCTCTGCAGGCCATTATTACAAATAAGACATAAAAAGAGATCAAAAGCAAATGAAGGGGGGGGGAGGCCAAACAATGCACTTAAACAAAGAAGAGAGAGGTTAGACAGGTCAATTATTTCTTTCAGCATCGGTTGTGGACTCGCAGTCCCAATACAAATGTTATAGCCTACGGGGGTTGCCCACCTCATAAGAAAAACAAAGCAGCTCCCTGTAAAATAAAAAAGCATATTCACTCACCTCTGGTTCCTGTGCCATATCCCCGTGGTCTTCTGTTGACATGCTGTCACTTCCAATCGGAGACACCACCACCGCAGCTGCCGATTGGTCAGTCAACTAGTTTACATCATAGTTCGAAGTGAACAGCTCCAGAAGGTGATGTAAGCAGACATGTGTCCGATGCAGCCAATCAGCAACTGTAGCACCGATGTCCCCATTTGGGAGTGAGGGCATATCAACAGAAGACCAGGGAGGCGCTGGGCTGGAAGTAGGGACTAGAGGAAGGAGAGTGTAAGTTGGTTTCTATTTTACTGTCTAGGAGCCACATCTTTCATTTTCTCATGAGGTAGAGAACCCCTTTAACACCAAACTGAAGCTCAAGTTAAGGCTGTGCTGTGTAAATGTACTGTGCTCTGAAAGAGGGAATGTGCATGGGAAGGATTTGCTGCAGACATTTTAAGCATCAAATCAGCAGGCACTCATCACTTCATGCGTTTTACATGTGTAAGTTTACTTTGCAGGTCAATGAGGTTGCAAGAAAAACACAAATTGTGTGCAATTTGACTGCTAATTTCCTAAATGTCGTTACATAGACCAGCAAAAAATGCAAAAAAAACCCTGCACAAAATCGTACAGAACCCAAAAGTACTACACACAGTCATGTGAATCAGCTGAAAATTGTAAATGCAAGCTTCCTTTTTAGCAGACAAAAAGGAACACTCGTTAAATTTCACCCAACGAGCAACCGTTTTCACGACTGCATGTGGCCACCTAACATTGCTCACAATTTGCACTACTACTAGAGTGAGTCACGTTCTTAAGACAACAGATAGCTCTTAAAGAGAATCTGTCACATGGATTATGCCCCCCTTGCTGAGGGCAGCACAAGCTAGTGACAGACATGCTGTGTCCAGCGCTGTGCCCCTATTCTGTAAGATGCTGGAGTTTTAGAGTATTTAGTGCTCAAATCTGCAGTTTTCAGCCAGAAAAGAGTCATGAAAAGTGTCCGTTTTTTTCCTACCCCGCCCACCTCAACTGAAACCCGATACTTTGAATAGGTAGAAACATGTGAATAACTGTCAGTGGACGGGGCTTGCCTTTGGTGGGCGGTGCTCACACCTGGTCATGAATAAGATTTGAGGGGTAAATACTCTAAAACTACTGCACCTTACAGAATAAGGGACACAGCACTGAGAACAGCAGGTCTGTCACTAGCTTGTGCTGTCCTCAGCAAGGGGGGCCTAACATAATGCGACAGGTTCCCTTTAACCAGACTCCCGAGTACCATACTTGTTTGGGCCAAATAGGAATATTATTTCAGCCCTGAGTATTAAGCCACAGCTCTTTTAAGGCCCTGTTCTCACGACGGGTTTGGCCGCGGGATTAGCTGCAGTTCCCGCAGCCAAACCTCGTCCTAAACTCGCGTCTGACGCGGGCGCTGGCCGTGGTCTCGGCGCGGGTGGGGCGTGGCTTGGGGCGCGGCTTGCGGAGAATGTTTGCCCCCATGCAAATTAATAGGCAGGGGGCAAACCGCTCCGCGAGCCAGCCGCGCACCACCCACAGCGACGTCCGCGGCAACACCGCGCGGCCGCCGCCCAGCGACCTCCCTATCACCACCCGACAGGAGAGTTCTCACCCCCCCGCCGCAAGGCCGCGGCCCCAAACCCGCGGCGTGTGAATATTAACGCGGTTTCCAATAGGAAACCATGTTAATAAACTAGGCGCGATTTGGCCGCGGAAACCGCTTCGGAACCTGTGGCCAGATCAGTCATGTTAACATGCCCTAAGACTACACAATAAATTGGATAAATGCCCCTCGATACTGTGATTGAATACGCGCAAGCAGACAGGCGGCCTCAGCTGAGCCACTAACAACTGCAGGAACTGCTCCCATACAACACAGCTATGCCTGTCACAGTCAGAAGATTACAGAGTCATGTAGATCTTCATCTCTTCCTGTGAGCATACCAATCTTGACACAGTCACAATTACAACTGAAAAACGGAAGACAACCCGTGGCAGATTGTCACCTGCCCCAGAGGTTTTGTGCATCCTCCATTACAGATTCTCTCAAAGAATAACCGACACTGACAGAAACCCGATAGCCCCCACTATAGTCAGCGTGGTCTGTCGGGCACCATTAGAGACCATCATGTAGCAGAACCTGGCACTAGTTTAAAAAGTATCCGTGCATCAGCAGCTTGTGTGTCATCATAGGTTATCCAATCTTCTAATATTGATGGCCTATGCCCACGAGCCATCACTTTCAGGGTACAGCCACACGGCAAGTGTAAAGGATTGGATCATCTTTTAACAAATGAAGAATTGTCTGTCATAGGAGTACCACTAATAACGCAGCATACACAACAGTGACTCAGGAGCTCCTGCTCCCCACTGAGGTCGGTGTCTGGGTGTAGCGTAATAAGGCTTCAAATCATAAGCATTTAAGTCAGAATTTTAGTGCCGAGTCGCAAATTAGAGGCCGACACTCAGAGTAGACATCTGTGCAAAAATTTTACAGAATTATCAAATGGGGTTGCAGAAACCCCATTCATGTGCAACAGAGGTGGTTTGACATTGGGTCTCGGTGGAAATGTTTTTAAAATCTGACACATGAACAAGGCCTTAAACCTCACTGTACTTGCCAACAAAGGCACAACAGTCAAGTAACTCCAGTTCACAGTAAAAATATCAGGAAACTTGCAGAATGTACTGTCAACAAAGGAGTGTCAGAGACTACCAAAGCACACTGGATACAGTAGTATATACAGTGGCATATATTTTACATACAGTTTTGGAAAGTTACAGCTTAATAGTGGTAGTGTGTTGTGTCCTATGAGTCAAGTACATTCATGAGCTGCAGGTTACTCCACTGCTGTAAGACATCTCTATGCACAATAACACTGCAGCATGAAACCGTCATGGCAAACGCGTCACAACCTTTTTAAATGCCGCTGTCATTTCCACACACAACTACCATGGTGTTTAGTTACAGGAGAAGCTCATTGATGCATGATTATTGCAGCATTTACCTTTTTAGAATGGGCTGTCTAAGCATATGCTCCTGCCCAGCCTAACATCGGGCACATAATGATGCAAGTGCATACTAGATTTTGGGACGTTGCCGCAACCATCCAATGCCCAGTGAGTATCAGAATAAGACCTGCTCACATACCTGCTGGTCAGATCTGCCTTAGCACCGTGACTGACCAATGAGCAGTTATATCTTGCCTCACCTAATGCCAGATTGGATGGGATAGTATGCTTGGACACCACTACAGTCCATCAGCAGATTTTCCAACACCTAGATCTCTTAGGCTATCTTCACACGGCTTATTTCGGGACGTGTTTACGGACTTATTTACGTCCGCAAATACGTCCCGTAATACGTTTCAATAAGAACAATAGATTACATTGGTTCCAGTAAAATCCCTCATCATTCCACGAGGCGTATTCCGACGTATTTACGGCGTAAATACGTCCGTAATACATCGTAAATTAAGTCCCCTGTCACTTATTGAGGCGTATTTTGCAATGTAAATCCCAAAGTAAAGAACATGAATGTATTTACGATCGAAAATGTGCCACATAGTGACCTCATTTGACACTGTATTCGGGTCATTTGCGGACGCTAAATAGCTTAATACCCACGAAATAAGCCGTGTGCAACTAGCAAGGTATGTTCATCCCGGCGTAATGCGGAACATACATACACGCGCATTTGGAATCGCGCTGATCAGCGACTTCCAAAGCATGGGGGGCACCACGAACAGTTCACGTCAATTCTCTCCCCGGGCGTACAATACAATCGTAATGTACGCGCGGGGAGATCTCTATGAGATCTATGAATTACCGTAATTGCGGCGTGCACTTCACCACGTATTGTGCATATTTTCAATGTGAAGCAGCTCTTGCTATTTCTCTGTGTGTAAGAACCTAAAAGAAACAATAGGTGACTTCTTTTTATAGGCGTACATTATGCGCCGAGAAATACTAGTAAAATCACGGCCGTCGCTCAGACAACTGAGATTTTACGATTGTAACATTCTTTTTACTGTATTACTACGTGCAGATAGAAGCTCTGCAAATACTCTGGGTGAACATATCCCACGTGGGAGGTCAACCATTTTCAGAAAACAAAAGCACTGGATTAAATGCGTTGTCCACTTCATTTATAAATATAAGCTATTACTGCCCAAAAAAAACACAAAAAAACCAGACACCCACCTCCACACCTCCGTGCCAGACCTGGCTTTGTGGAGTCTCTCTCTGGTCTTCTGTTTCTTCCTGCCTGCAGCCGAACAGGATATCACTGCTGTGGCCACTGACTGCAACCGTCACATGCCATTGCCTGACTATTCAGAGCTGTTCACTTCTGATCGATGGCCACTGTAGGGGTGACGTCTCATTTGGTTAGAGAGGAAGACAAAGGACGACCAGGGAGAGACTCTCCATCTTCAGTACAAGAACGAGTGGATTTTTTTTTTGTGGGGCGGGGGGGGGGGGGGGCAATAGCTTATTTTATTGTTAAAGCAGTGTTCCCACCATATAGTTTAATGACATAGCCCATGAATATGCCATCAAAGTCTAAAAGGTGCAGGTACCACTTCTGAATCTCACGCCCGTCTTGGGAACAGCAACCTAAAAATTACATAACAGAATGGAGAGCCAATCAGGTTTGCCCATGACACTCAATTCTGTTCTATGGAAGCTCCATGTAAAGGTGAGTACCGTGTTTGAGTCACCCATAGAACAAAAAAGAGAGTTGTGCACAAGAGCCTGCTTCCAAGATAGGTGCGGGTCCTACCTCTGCCATAGCATAGTTACAGTATCTCACAAAAGTGAGTACACCCCTCACGTTTTGTTTTTTTTTATATTGTATTATCCCTTTTCATGGAACACTAAATATATGACACTAGGATACAATGTAAAGTAGTCAGTGTACAGCTTGTATAACAGGGTACATTTGGTGTGCCCTCAAAATAACTCACAGCCACCAATGGCTAAACCGCTGGCAACAAAAGTGAGTACACCTCTAAGTGAAAATGGACAAACTGTGCACAATTTGCCATTTTCCCTCCACTGTCATGAGACAGGTGTGTTAAGATTCGCGTTATCGCTCTCACATTGATCACTGGCTAAGACCATGCAGCAGTTTAACAAGACAGATTCCACTCAGGACAGGCCTTGCCGTGGTCGACCAAAGAAGTTGAGTACACGTGTTCATTGTCATATCCAGAGACTGTCTTTTCACAATAGATGTACGAGTGCTGCCAGCATTGTTGCAGAGGTTAAAGGGGTGTGGATTCTGCCTATCAGTGCTCAGACCATACACCGCACACACTGCATCAAATTGGTCTGCATGCATCGTCTCAGTAGAAAACCTCTTCTAAAGACGATGCACAAGAAAGTCTATAAACAGTTTGCTGAGGGCAAGCAGAGTAAATACATGGATTACTGGAACTATGTCCTGTGGTCTGATGAGACCAAGATAAACTTATTTGGTTCAGGTGGTGTCAAGCGTTTGTGGGGGGGTGGGGCGACCAGGTATGGAGTATAAAGATAAGTGTGTCTTGCCCACAGTCAAGCATGGTGGTGGTAGGGTCATGGTTTGGGGCTGCATGAATGCTGCCGGCTGTGGGGAACTACAGTTCATTGAGGGAACCATGAATGCCAACTTAGGCAATGTTCACACGGCTTATTGCCGACGTAATCGCGGGGACAGATTTCGCCCTGCAATTACACCGGCAGCCGTGCAGCGGGGGCGGGGGGCCAGCACCACGCCGGCCCCATAGACAGTCATTATTCACGGAGCGTACACACCGTAAATAATGTGCATGTCACTTTCTCCCCGCTCGGCGAATCGAGAGGAGACGGAATCCATAGTTCTCTATGAGAACTGTGGATTACCGTAATGGCTGGGACTGATTTCAGCCGTATTGGAAATCAGTCCCAAAATAAGCCGTGTGAACGAGCCCATATATTGAGACATGCTGAAACAGAGTATGATCTCCTCCCTTGGGCAGTAATCCAACAAGATAACGATCCCAAACACCTTCAAGACAACCACAGCCTTGCTAAAGAAAATGAGGGTAAAGGTGCTGGACTGGCTAAGCATGTCTCCAGACCTAAACCCAATTGAGCATCCTCAAACGGAAGGTGGAGGAACGCAAGGTCTCTAACATCCACCAGCTCCATGATGTAGTCATAGAGGAGTGGAAGGATTCCAGTGACTGCAACCTGTGAAGCTCTAGTGAACTCCATGCCTAAAAGAGTTAAGGAAGTGCTGGAAAATAATGGTGACCACACAAAATATTGAAAATTTAGGCACAATTTGTCCATTTTCACTCAGGGGAATACTCACTTTTGTTGCCAGTGGTTTAGACATTGATGGTCAGGCATTGAGTTATTCTGAGGGCACACCAAATTTACACTGTTATACAAGATGCACACTGCCTACTTTACATTGTATTGAAGTGTCATATCTTTAGTGCTGTCCCATGAAAAGATATAGGACAATATTTACAAAAATGTGACTTTTGAGAGACACTGTATACGCCATCAAAGTCTATGGTAGGAAAACCCCAGTAAAATGGACAACCCCTTTAAACAAGCGGGGTTTTTGCACCTGAGAGATACACTAGAATACCATGAAACCCACATATGTGGCCAGCACTAGGATGGCTGCATAAAGCATAAGATTAGGAATGGCTTTTTTTTTTTTTTTTTTGTAATCAAAAAAACCCAAATGATTTGGTGATTTAGGACCTGTGCTTTCAAAAGAAGAAGTGTTCTCTACAATTGCATATATTAACGACAGTCTCTTAACTAACAGTATGTAGAGCTTTGCAGGATTGTGGAAAAGCACAATTTTTAACTAGTTGAACAAAGCCATTATTCCGCTTGACAGGAGTTGATCATAATCAGTGTTTGTCTAGTCCTTTAGTTACACATAAAACTGCACCAGGCATTGGTAGCACAAGTTCAAAGTCATAAGCATGTCTCAGATTAGTAATAGATGGGCGGCTCACAGAAGAGACACTAGGTGCATCAGCACTTTCTCTAATCAACCAACAGCAGGTACGCAACGACGATTTAGTGTCTTTTCAGACTGTCGATCATATAGTCACACACTACTAGGAAATCATCAAAAAGATTGATAACATACAATGAAAACTGTAGTCAGCCATTGCTTGTATGTTACCAACTGCAGACATTACTGTAAACTTTGAAATACTAAAAGAGGGGGTTCCCAATTCATTCATATTAACCACTACTAACAGAATCTGTCACTCTTTAGGACCCAACACATCCATGTATCTCAATGGAGTTCACAGGAAACAGTTAAAGGGGTTGTCTCACTACAAGGATTGCTTTTTATGTTAAAGATCTTGCAAAACAAGTCACTTTGCAATATATATCCATTAACAGTCTCCTACCTATTCTGAGATATCACCTTTTGTATGGGCTGCATCAGCTCCTCAGGTCGCTATAGCTACAGACCAGTTTGATCTATCCTGATCGGCTGCCAGCACTGGTTGCTATAGCTACAGACCTGGCTTCTACTGCATCCTAGTGGAAGCCAGTAAACACACCCCAGAATTCAAAATGAAACCAAGAAAAAAGGACTGAGGTAAGATGAATCAATGTATTGAGACAACCCCTTTAAATGCTTCAGTTAGCCAGCAGTGGACCTGCCACAGAATGGAACCCACACTGCCAGATGTACCTACCAGTTACAGCTGGGGGTCCCAACACCCTATCAAGCCGTATGATCTTTATTGTATACAACACACAGTTACATTCCTGCTGGAAATTTCTAGTGAATATGAGAAATAAGCCAAGCAGATGAAATGGGCCTTCATACCTCAGATATTTTTGGCATATTGGGGGCCCCTTCTCAAAACAAGTGGGCGACACCTGCACCCATTGGACGTACCCTAGCAATATGCCATAAACATCTGCGAGATAGGAACACCGCTTCCCAGGAAAATAAACCGCAGTGGAATAGTAGCCTAGATAACGAGATCAAAGACAAGTACATCAGTGACAGGAGTGTCCAGTTTAGAAAAACTGCTTCCATAGATATAAAATACTGCGGTAATATTCAGAGTCCTCACCACCTGGCCATTGTGGAGAGCAGTTACAAAGAGCATCTAATGCTCCAGAGGACCTGTCCTGCATTACACAGAAAATCCATTGATTTGGATGGGTAATGTGTAATGCTTCATTTCCCCTGTGGTGCCGCTGCAGGGAAATTGAACACTTACTGCTAGGTTTCCCCACAGATTACAGCTGATCACTGGGGGGGTATCACAGCAGGAGGGACGCTTTCTGATCAGCTTATTGTCAAGAGCTGCTTAAAGGGACTAAAAAAAAAAAATAAAGTTTGAAAACACAAAGCAAGTCTCTAAATCAAACAAAACACGCTTGATGCATCTCAGAGGTGACAAAACCGAACCTGCAGATGCTGATCTGTAACAAGGTTATAAAGCTCCATGCCAACAAAAACAAAGACTATCAGGAAGTGAAAACTGTCAACAAACCGAAGAACCCAGCAGGAAAAGAGAGAAGCAGAATGTCACCAGGATGACAACAGGTTAAACTTGGGCAGGAAGACAATATACACAGGAGTATACACTATGCACTCCCTTATCACCGCCCCCTCGCCTCCGCCACAGCAGAAGGCACCTACAGAAAGCCTCCCAAGCTGCACAGCCTTCACACTTCTAGGGTTAAACCAGTTGCTTTCAAACAAGAGGGGTCAGTCATGGGCATAATGTGTTCCGAAAAAGAGGTATCTCACAGAATCCTACCCTCCATGTAGTGCACTAGATTACTGCAAACAAGACCACGGCTTCCACAATAGAGGTTCTTTCCAGAAAACCTCCTGAAGCACATATGTGTGTATTGCAGACTTCTGTGCTGCATGGGGTGTGGAGAGCCCGAGATGATTAGATTACAACATCAGCCGGGGGCCGCCATTTTTAGCCTCTCTAAAGGACAAAAGAGGGAGATACCAACCACAAACAATCATTGTCACCCAGTAAGTAACAGCACTCTTCATTTCCAGCCAGTTCCCTCATGCTGCTGGGAGCAGGGGGAGAGATAGGAATCTCCTACAGAAAAAGGGGGGACAAGCAAGTTGGGTAAATAAACAAGCTGATTGATGGGAGCATGCACATTCTGGAACAATGTATTCCGCATGACAGAGGAGGGGCGCACATACATCAGATTAGCAGCCTGTGCCTGCATCTTGGAGCAGGGGAAGGTGAAGCATGCTGCTCTCTTCCTTTGTGTGATGGTGTTGTGTCTGAGCTGGCCGGGCTTCCACACATACAGGATCGCTTGTTCCTCCCCCATCCATGTCTGCAGCCTGTGAGCAGAAAGCCCTGGAAAGACCTACAGCTTTGCAGAGGGTGTGAGAGGATGTACACAGCAGCCCCCTGAGCATCACATCCATGTTTTCCTTTTGCGTACACAACAGAATCTACCCATAATGTCTGCCCTGATCAAGCCACTGAAGACCTTCTATGTGCCCATAATGTCTGCCCTGATCAAGCCACTGAAGACCTTCCATGTGTCCATAATGACCACCATGATCAAGCCACTGAAGAACTATGTGTCCATAATGACCACCATCATCAAGCCACTAAAGACCTTCTATGTGTCCATAATGCCCGCCCTGATCAAGCCACTGAAGACCTTCCATGTGCCCATAATGCCCGCCCTGATCAAGCCACTGAAGACCTTCCATGTGTCCATAATGCCCACCATGATCAAGCCACTGAAGACCTTCCATGTGTCCATAATGCCCACCATGAACAAGCCACTGAAGACCTTCCATGTGTCCATAATGCCCGCCCTGATCAAGCCACTGAAGACCTCCATGTGTCCCTAAATGCCCGCCTTATCAAGCCACTGAAGACCTTCCATGGTCCATAATGCCCGCCCTGATCAAGCCACTAAAGACCTTCTATGTGTCCATAATATCTGCCATGATCAAGCCACTAAAGACCTTCTATGTGTCCATAATGCCCGCCATGATCAAGCCACTAAAGACCTTCTATGTGTCCATAATGCCCGCCATCATCAAGCCCCTAAAGACCTTCTATGTGTCCATAATGCCCGCCATGACCCAAGCCATTTAAAGCCCTTTCCCAATGTTCCAAAATGCCACCATACCCAACCCCACTAAAGCCCTTTATGTTTTCCAAAAATTGCCCCCATCACCCCCAAGCCAAAAAAGATTTTATGTGTCCTTTAATGCCCCCCATCATCAACCACTAAAGCCCTTCCCATGTTGTCCAAAAATCCCCAACCCTGTTTAAAGGCCACTGAATTCCTTAAAATGTGTCCAAAATTCCCGCCTGAAAACACTAAAAAACCTTTCCATTTTTCCCATAAAGGAACCAATCAAGCCACTGAAGCCCAAAGGTGCCCATAATGCCCCCATCATAAAGCCCAAAAAGCCCTTTCCCAATTCCCCCCAAAGGCCCCCCGGGTCCAACCCACTAAAAGCCTTTTTTCCATGTGCCCATAATGCCCAAACCCCCTTTAAATCAAACCCAACTGAAGACCCCCATTTTGTCCCATTTTTTCCCGGCCCTATCAACCCAAATAAAACCCTTCCTTGCCCATAAGGGCCCCCATCTCAAGCCCCTAAAAACCCTTTGTCCCAAAGGCCCCCCCTATAAAGCCCAATGAACCTTCCTTGCCATAAGGGCCCCCCCTATCAACCCCACTGAACCTTTCCGGGCCCATAAGGGTCCCCAAACATCAGCCACTAAAGCCTTCTTTGCCCTTAATGTCTGCTTTAAAGGGACTGAATCCTTTTTTCCCCAAAATTTTCTCCCCAGACCAAACAACCCTTCTTTGTCCCATAATTTTCTGCCATCTTTCAACCCCAAAAAAACCCTTTTTTAAATTCACCATAATTTTTTGCCATTTTAACCCAAATGAACCCCTTCTCTCTCCCTTTTCAATCAAAGCCACTAACCCCTTTCTCTGCCCATAAATGTCTGCCATCACAACCCAAAACGAATTCCCCCCTTCTCTCTGCCATAATGTTTTCCCATCATAAAGGGCCACTGAATCCCTTCTCTCTGCCCTTTAATGTTGCCAAACATAAAGGGCACGGGAATCCCTTCTCTCTTCCCAAAATGTTTTCCCCTTTATCAAGCCACTGAATCCCTTCTCTCTGCCCATAATGTCTCCCAAACATCAACCCAAACGAATCCCTTCTCCCCTGCCCAAAATTGTCTGCCATCATCAACCCAAAACGGGAATCCCTTTTTCCGCCCATAATGTCTGCCATCATCAAGCCACTGAATCCCTTCTTTCCCCAAAAAGGGTCTGCCATTTTCAAGCCACGAATCCCTTCTCTCTCCCCAATAATGTCGGGCCATCATCAAGCCCGGGAACCCCTTTCTTTCCCCATAATGTTTGCCATCATCAACCCACTGAACCCCTTTCTCTTTGCCCAATAATGTCTGCCCAACAAGCCACTAAAACCCCTTCTCTCTGCCCTTTAATGCTGCCTTTCCCCCGGGCCCCTGAATCCCTTCTCTCTGCCCATAATGTCTGCCATCATCAAGCCACTGAATCCCTTCTCTCTGCCCATAATGTCTGCCATCATCAAGCCACTGAATCCCTTCTCTCTGCCCATAATGTCTGCCTTTCATCAAGAAAACGGAACCCCCTTCCCCTCTGCCCTTTAATGTTTTAAATCATCAAGCCACTGAATCCCTTCTCTCTGCCCATAATGTCTGCCATCCTTCAAGCCCCCGGGAACCCCTTCCCCTCTGCCCAAAAATGTCGGGGGGCCATCAAAAAGCCACGGGGAATCCCTTCTTTTGCCCAAAAATTGTCTGCCATAAATCAACCCCTTTTTTTTCGGCCCATAAGGCCGGGCCAGGGTAAATCCCCCCCCCCCTTTTCCTCCATATATCACAGATTTGTCAGCTTCTTAGGAGTTTCACCCCCCCAGCCGGGTATACGGGGATAAACGCCTTTCCCACCTTAAATAATAACCCCTTCATAAAGGTAAAATTGTATACATCTGCAGTCACACAACCATGGTTCAGCATGTGTATTATTACAGCACATTAACAATTGATGAAGCTCCCTTTTAAATTTACCACATGAATTTTTCCTCCCCCTTTGAACAAGGAAAAATACTAAAAAAGATTTTACACAAGGGGGCCTGAAAGGAAAAAGCTGAAAGGGACAGAAGGCACGGGAGGCGGGCCCACCCCCTTCCATCACCCCGCCATATTCCTCCATCCTGACCCCACAGAGGGGCCCAGTGAAAAAGAACCCCAACACACTTGTAGCCCTTTGGCGACGGGCGGGGCATCCACCCCCCCCCAGTTTTTAAACACACAAACCCCCACTGCAAAGAAAGAGACAGGTGGAGGAAAATGGAGAGAAGCCCGCACAACTTACCTCCAACGTGCCAAAGCCAGGAAACAGGACACCGTCAACGGAAACCGTAAATACACACCCGTCACGGACGTCGTTCGTGGCCGCTGAGGTGAACTGTGAAGGCTTCTACCACAGGAGAGCACTCCCAGCAGCTTGTGGGGGGACAGGAAAAGCGACGTCAGAAGAAGCCCCGGGGAAAACCTTTAAACACGGGAGGGGAGGGAAGCTAAAACTGGAAGCTGGGGAAAAAAGAAACGTCACTGCTTCTGACTGAAAAACCCAAACCGGGGGGAAATGGGGGAAAAAGCGCTAGAAAGCTATTTGCAGTGCCTGAGTGTCTCCCCCCCCAAGTTGTCCCAAACCCCCGGCTCCCCCCGTGCCCTAGCCTGTTGGTCTAGGGTTAAAGCCTCTTCGGGAAAAAAGGGGCGTCGGATGTTCCAGGGGGTTTTCCTTTAACCCCTTCCTCCCCACGGCCCTAAATACTAGACGGGTTTGGGGGTTGTGGGGGGGGCCTAGAAGCCCCCCGTCCCCCAAAAGCAAATGGGGGCCCCGGGGGAAACCAAAAGGGCAGACACCATTTTTATTTGGTGGGCATCATTTTTCCCTTTTCCCGGGACGCCACGCCCCTCTCATGGGGGAAGCTAACGTCCATGCCCTTTTATGTAATGGCGAAGCCGTGCGAAAAATGTCCCTGCAACGAGGGTGGAGTTGTGAAGGGAAAAGTACGGTTTTGACTTTTTTTAAGGTAAATAGTTTTATATTTCTTCAGCAACGGGGAGAGTATGTAGCGCGTCTGAAAAAAACGTTTCCTATGCGTAGGGGGTAAACCCGTTTTGTTGGGGGAACGCTTTTCTATTTGCACAATAAGTCGCTAGGATGGAGGCAGTTTTTCATACGGCTTCGTTCTTGAAAAGGGGGGTGTGGGGGGAAAACAGGAAGGGGCTCTGGAAATGGGTGGGCCCTAGGTTTAAAAAAGGTCTTTGCTGCCCTATGCTCGCCCCAAATTTGGGGAAGAGGGGAGGGGGATCCTCTGCGCCTATCACCATGGGTTCGGGCTGAGGGGGGGGACGCTGTGGGGGGTCCCGTGCGGTAGGGGGAGGGGGCTGCTGAGGGTAGTGCGCAGGCTCCGAGTGCTTGATAAAAGCTGGCTGACTACTGCACCGCTTCTATGAAGAGAGCGGACAGGAGGGGAATGGCGCAAAACGGGAAAAGGGGCGCGTGCTTCTGCGCAAAACGCTTTATTTCACTACTCTTCTCCGGGCCCGGGAACCCCTAGGGCCTGGGAGTGACGGAAAACCCGGGGTTTTTGGGGAACGGGAACACTGGTGCCCCAAAAGTATTGAAATTTTTGACTGCTTTTTAAAAACTGTTTGGTAGCCCTGCTGTATGGGTCATGTAGTTTCCGCTGTTTCCCCTCGTTGTCCTTGTAGCTTGCTCGATAATGGCGCCGTGTAAGTAAAACGGGTCTTTTTCCCCTTTTGTTTTTTGGGGGGGCGGGGCTGACGGGGCCCGAAGCCAATAGGGCCCTTGAGATGCCTCCTTTTTGTTTGGTTGCCCCGTGAAAATATGTTGCAGCAGGGGGGGGGGGTTAAAGGGGCTGCGGGGAAAAGGGGGGGTGAAAGGGGACCGGGTGCGCCATTATGTAACAACGTAGTAAGGAGCCTGAGGAGCTGCATTGCCGTGTCCTGCTCCTCGGCCACGACGCTTCTTTTTTCTCTTTTTCCAAAAAACCCATTCTCCCCCCAATTGGGGGTCTTTTTTTTCAGCGAGCTGCTCGTACTGGGACTGCGAATTTGTGAGTGCGTCACAGCAATAGGGCGGCTGGGGAACTATGCTTTTGGCTGCACGTCTGGGGCTGGTCACGTGGCTCGGTTGCTTGGTAATAGAGCTTGGCCGAGAGTCAAGTGGTTATAGACGGATGTGGGGGAGGGCAGGAGGAGTGAGAGGTTTCTGCTGGGGTTATTTGGGTGGAAAAACAGTTCACCATTTTTTCTGAGCACCCTTCCGTCGGTTTTTCCTTTTATAGAGAAAAGTGAGTTTCCCGTTAAAAGCACGTCCTGCTTTATAGCACGTTGCCCTGAAGCACTGGGGATTAAGTAACTTGTTTAGTAACGTTAGCGAAGGAAGTTCAATTCTTAGTGGTGTCTACAGCATCTTTTATAGCAGAGCTGTGCAATGGAGGCACTTGTATGTTTTAATGGTTTCTAGTGGGCCCCCGAAATCCTGTGGGCTTACACCGTCCTCCGGGAGCAAAGTATAGTAAAGATGGCATCTTTATAAAGCAGGCTTTTACTTCACCTAAGAAAGGCACTTTTTTCGGCCATGATTTTTTTTTAGGCTGGGAGTTACAGGTGAAAATTTTGTTTTTTGGGTGTTCTGATACATGAAATAAAAGCCTGTTTTATGAAGATGCTGTAGTCCACTGTGGGTTAAGGGGTGGTGAGTGAGCTCTTACACCCCCATAAGACGTATGGTACATCCTGAAGTATTTTTGGATTCATATGGACATTTAGTGCTGTTCCCAGTGTTTGTTTTTGCTGCACACAGTTCCCCTATTTACTTTGGGCTAAGCTTTTTTTTGTTTCTTTTTTCTCCCCTTAGGTTAACCCGTCCTGGAGAAAAAACACTTGGGCCCTGTAGAAAAACCAAAATGGGGAGCTGAGCTTTAAAGAGGACCTGTAATGGTTTTTCGGGGCGTTTGGGTTTTTTTTAAAAAAATTTTTGTTCTAATGAAAAAATTTCCCGGAGCATCTTCTCTTATCTGTGTTGTGCCGTTCCTTTGTTAGAAAAATATTACTAAATCTGTCAGATGGGTATCACCATTTAACTTTTCAAAAGGGGTTGTGGTCTCCTCTACTGGACTGGGGCACGGTTGGGCATTGTTACACTGGTCAAAGGGGCCCCCCCAAATAACCCCCGTTTTTCGGGGTTTTTGGGAATACTTTTTTTTGAGGGGCAGGGTAAAACCCGTTGTAAGAGAAAATGATTCGAAATTTTTTCACCCGGGAAAACAAAAGGGTTTACTAAAAAAATGTAAATTTGGGGGATGTCCCCAGACCCTCCCAGGAAAGGGTCCCCTTTTTAATGGGCGCGAGCTGAAAAAAAAATTTTAGAGGCCGTCATACAAAAAAATTTGGGGTCTTGTGCTTAGTTCAGTGGTTAACACATTTTTTTTTTTTTTTTTTTATTTTTTTGGGGTCCCGGTTTTTTTGGGGGGCAAATGGAGTACCAGAAATAAATCTATCACGCACTTCTTTAGAAGCCCCTACTGATAAATTTTGTTTTTACTTTAACGCCACCCCGTATGTTACAAAATATGACCCAAAATTTAAATCGCTCCCACTATTTGGACTTGGGGGTTTCCCGTATAAATTAATTTAAGGGGGAAGGGAAAATTCCCCCCTTTTTCCAATTAAAAAAAGGCAAAAAAAGCACCAAAAAAAAGAACGTTTGTAGAAAATTTTTGTTTTTTGCCTTTTTTCCGCCCTATTACCCTTTTTGCCCCAATCACAAGGGATTATGGGAAAAGGGGCTTTTTTGGGCCCAAGGGCCCTTGTTGGGTTTACAAACCCAATTTGGGGGAAAAAACGAATCCCCCCTTTAGAAAAAAAAAAGGAAATTTTTTAGGAAGGCCGTTTTTTCATTTCCCAAGGGTGGTTTCCCCGGGATTTAAGCCGTCTTCTTTGGGGGAGAGGGTTTTGGAAAGGATTAATTGGGGGGCGGGGGGAGGATCCCCCCGGGTTTTTTTCAGGAAAGGGAAAAGGGCCTTTCCTTAAAAAGGGAGCAAAACCAAGAAAAGGCTTGTTTGGAGTTTTTTTATAAATTCAGGGAAAAGTAAGGGTTTGGTTTTCAGCAGTTGTTATATTTTGCCCCTTTAAATCTTTAAAATAAAATTTAAGCAAGAACATGGTGACTATTAAAAGGTACGCTACCATAAAAAAAGAAGCAATATAAAAAATTTGTAGAAATTGGATGTTTGGTTTTTTGTGTAAGTTCAACTATGTATTCCTTTTGGACCTATTTTGTCTCTCTTTGAGATTGATAGCACCCCTGTGGAGTATTTATGTTTTTTCAGGCCTGAAAGGGGGGTGAGAGAGGTAAATGTTATCAGCAGGAACTGATGAGTGTGGGGGGAAAAAAGCTGAACTCTCTCCCCAGGTGCAGAGAAAGATTAACCAATTATCCTTTTATGTAGGATTTGTTTTCCCCTTTGGGCCGGTTCACAGGTTTTTCAAGCTAATTGCGGGGGGATTTCCCCCGCTTTTACGGCTTGAAAAAGGGGTCAGCCCCCTGGCTCATAGATTTTTATTATCCAAGGCGGTATCTCCCGGAAAATAAACATGTATTTCTCCCTGCCCGGTTTTTTCCAAGGGGGAGGAGGCGGAATCCAAGTTCTTAGAATGTGTATTACCCGAAAATTTGGCTGGGAGGTTCCCAGGTCGCGCGCAATTTCGGCTGGTAGTGCCCAAAATAAGCCGTGTGAACGGTCCCTTAGTCTGTTCTTTATCTAGGTTTGGCCAGAGAAGAATGGTGGTCATAACTTAGTATTTGTCTTAAGACCACACTCAGATGAGCTTTTTATTTTATTTTTTTTTGCTGAAATTAGTTTGCCCTGCCATAAAAGGGATGTTCTAACACTTTAAAACGCTCGTTCATCTGTTAGGGCATGATGGAATATAGAATACAGGAAGAATACTTACCTCCTAGATGCTCTGGTTTGGTCACAGCAGCTGTCTGATTATATGCCCTAGCTGTGAAAGTTCATCATGCAAGTGATATTGCGGCCCATAGTCGACTGTACCTCTCACGTGAACAACGAACATTTACAGCTACAGCCAGGATTACTGGGACTGCAGTGCATCCAGGAAGTAAGTATTCTCCCTGTGTTCGATTTTTCATCATGCCCCAAATTCAAAGTTCTTGTTTGTCGGAACACCCCTTTAAAGGAAACCTGTCACATAGATTATGCCCCCCTTGCTGAGGGCAGCACAAGCTTGTGTCAGACCTGCTGTTTCCAGCACTGTGCCCCTTATTCTGTAAGATGCTGTAGTTTAAGAGTATTTACCCCTTAAATCTTATTCATGAGCAGGTGTTAGCCCCGCCCACTGACAGTTATTCACCTGTTTCTACCTATTCAAAGTAATAGGTTTGTCAGTTGAGGTGGGTGGGGCTAGCCTCAGGTGGACGGGGTTTGAAAATAAACTGACACTGAATGACTCTTCTGGCAGAAAACTGCAGATTTAAGCACTAAATACATGAAAACTACAGCATCTTACAGAATAAGGGGCACAGTGCTGGAAACAGCAGGTCTGACACTACCTTGTGCTGCCCTCAGCAAGGGGGCATAAACTATGTGACAGGTTCTCTTTAAGGAGTTCTATATTTTTGGGGGTTTTTTTGGGCACAGGAAGACGAGGCAAGATCTTATATGGAATTCTAAATTCCTATAGAAATAAAACAATTCCCACTATTGTATCATAAATGTCACTGTGATAGAAGTCTCTATTAGTTTGAGGATGATCCTGCCCAAATACCCCTTAGGCTATAGTCAGTGTTTTTCCTATGGGGAAAAATATGGTGTATAGCTTGTGGCAAAAATCTGAGAAACGTCCACAGATTTGTCACGTTTTAATTTTTCCTTTCTGTGGATTTTGGTGTTTAATTGGGCTGAACTGTAACTTGGCTCTTGTCACCTTTCCTATCCCGGAATTCATAATGGAAAATGTTTGGGAATTTGCATGTGTGGCTTTGCAAAATGTGCATGTTCACTTAGTGGGTGACAGGAAATAGCCCCATTTTACATGGTGGCCTTTCAAAATTTAAAGATGGCCTCCTATTCTGTGTATTCTGGAGTAACCCCTTAATGTCATTGGACAGTAAGGGGCTATCCAGCTACATCTGGCTCC
This sequence comes from Phyllomedusa bahiana, assembly GCA_025379985.1. Classification (NCBI taxonomy): domain Eukaryota; kingdom Metazoa; phylum Chordata; class Amphibia; order Anura; family Hylidae; genus Phyllomedusa; species Phyllomedusa bahiana. The sequence goes on from JAODAL010010541.1 coordinate 94,911, forward strand.
ATTGTGTGCTGTTTAGACATTAGGCCATGTTCACACGGCTTAAAATTGGACGTATTTCAGTCCGTAATTACGCGCCAGAGTGCGCAAATTACGGGCTGAATACGTCCCAGTCATTACGTAATCCACAGTTCTCGTAGAGATCTATGGATTACGTCTCCTCTCCCTGCTCGGCAAATCCGCCGGGCGGGGAGATAAGTGACATGTGAATTACTAGCGGCGTATACGCACCGCGGGTAATGCAAGTCTATGGGCGGCGAGGTGCCGCCCCCCCCCGCCCACACGGCGTAATTGTGGGGCGTAATTACGCCCTGCATTTAAGCAGTGTGAACCTAGCCTTACGATGTCAAATGTGAATGAGAAACAGTGTTGTGCGCAGTTTCTCACTTTGATCGGGACTCTTTGGCAAGATTGTGGGGTCCCAATTTGTGTACATGGTGGCTGGAAGGCTTCCATCGCTGCCATGTTTTCTGATCTGCTGCTTCCTGCCTCAGGCAGGAAGTAGTGAAGCAGCTCTTCTACATCATTGCATTAAAACAATCCCGTACAGGAAAAGCCCCTAAGGGGGAAAAGTTTAGTTTTTTTTTGCCCTCTTTAGCATCTCATATAATGGCCATTATAAAGGGCTAGACCCAATAGCGCACCTGGGTTTGTAACAAATCCTCATTTCCCTTTTGACCCATTTGGAAAGAAAAAGTTACCAAGCCAGATTTCATAAAAAACGCGTTTCAGATTTTTGTCCTAATTTCGCAGATAAAAAATATGGCTCTTGAGGCAGGGTACCAGGAGGGAAATTAAAAGCCCCCCCCCCCCCCCCCCCCCCCCCCGCCCCCCCCCCCCCCCCCCCCCCCCCCCCCCCCCCCCCCCCCCCCCCCCCCCCCCCCCCCCCCCCCCCCCCCCCCCCCCCCCAATTATTTGCCCCAAAAAAAACCCTTACCAATTTAAGTAGAAGTACAAAAAAGTAATTGGTCATAAAATAGTGCTGCGGTGAAAAATTGATAATGTTTAGATTTATAGTACTAAAACCCAAGACAAACCCTACATGTTTGGCATTGCCAGATTTGTATCAACCAGTGGAATATGGATAATACATAATTTATACTGAAAAGTGCCATAAAAGCAAAACTCTCGTAAGCACGGTGCATGTACTTCCTCCCCTTTCCCCCTACATTTAGGTTTTTTTCTTCGGTGTTTCCCACTGCATTCTCTGGAATGGCTATAGGAAGCTGGGAGGGAAAAACAAACATAAAAACCAGATTTCATGCAGTGTAATGCAAATGATGACATTTGCAGCAAAACGCTCGTGCAGTGGCAATACTGCACAGTGTGTGAACAAGAACAAAAAAAATCCAAGTGTCCAATCCTTTCTTATGGCTGGAGCCATGAAGGAGTTGGCTGGTACCCACACATGCCCGTTTTCCAGAACGCATCTGTCAGCAGAGATTTTTGTATGGTGGCCTAATGGCTGTGCTGCCTCCTCATGCAGCATGCTGTTAGGCTTTTTTGTATTGTAATTGCTTTGGGATGTAGTGTTTCTGCTCACACTATCTTATTAAAGGTCGTTCTTCATTTGTCAAACTGAGCCAGAATAAACGAATTGCAGCCTCTGGTTGCTGTGGGCAACTAGGCCATTTATTTTTCCGCTTTGGTACCACACCTTACTATGTGATGTGGTTTGGCCACATTCTTACTGCAGTTGTTTGAAATTCTGTTAATTTCAGAGCATTCTTTTGTTGTGGTTTTTTTTTTGTCCCCCCACCCTCTCCCTCTGAAATTTTATGGTTGATAGTCTGTTTATGATACAACAATGATTACTGGCCTGGACTTGGCCATTGATTGATTAATAGGAGGCCGTACATCATAGTTAACACAGTGCTTTCTTCCCTACTCTTGTGGTTTCAGCTTGAGAAATACATCAAGAATTGTTATCTGGAATGTAATATAAATAAAATATTCTTTGATATTGTCTGTTTTAATTTTAAATGTCTTGTGAAATAACTAAATTGCTTATAAATAGGGTTATTAATAAAAGTGAGATTGCTGGGATCTCCATCTATTCCTAAAGTAGTGGTCCTTGGCCTCCTGATCCACTTCTACTGCAAGATAAGACAGTGGATGTATTTGAATGGAACCATGGTCCCTGCACGAGCACTACAGCTCTATTCTAATTAGGTGTGACTGAGACAGCCAAGTGCTCTGCTCAACTTTTTTCAGGCTGCCTATTAGACATTAAATTAAGTAGTGGTTCTGTATCCATTGTACCGCTCATTCAAACTCCTCAACATACCAAGTACAAAATAAGGATGAATGGGCTTCAGGTTCATTTTCTGTAGCCCCAGGAGTAAACCCCCTCCAGCTGCAGACTGCCCATACTAAAAATCTACTTCTAAATTTAGCGTCAGTTCGCTGTCTTGGAAATGAGCCTTGAGAACACAAGTTGACTGTCTTTGAGGGGGTTTCTCCTTAGGGTATGTTCATATGGCGTGTTGGTTCAGTTTTTGGATCCAAGAAAATCCAAAAGCACTGCGTAAATCGCATCCAACACAGCTGCGTGTTTGGATGTGGTTTGGCTGCAGCAGGAATGCACCCTATAGTTTTAAATGTGGCATTTGCTGTGTCTTTCAGATCAAGAATTGACATGACAATTCTTAGAACAGATCCGAAAGAAGCGTGTAAAACGTATCAGCGATCACTTGTCTGAATGCCGATGCATGTTTTACAATGAAAGCAATGTAAGTCACACTGCACGTTGTTAGATGTGTGTTTCAGGTCCGAAACACACCTCTAAAAACGTATCCAAAAAAAGGGTGTGTGAACATACCCTTAGTGCTGAGGAATCTACAATCCTCCTTAAATGAACACTCTCCCTGTGTGACTGGCCCATTTTTTGTTTATCTACGCTGCATAATTTTATGCTGACTGCAGATCACAATGCTGAAATCTATAAATTCTTCACACCTATTGCTGCTACTACTAACCGTGAGCTCAGAGAGGTAAAACACAGAAAGAACCGACATAGTCAGGGTAGTTGCACTGCTGCTTCATTTACTGAAAATGATATGCTGCAAGTATAGCAGAGCACTGTACAGTCATGGCCAAAAGTTTTGAGAATGATACAAATGTTAATTTTTACTAAGTCTACTGCATCAGGTTTTATAAGGGCAATTTGCATAAACTCCAGAATGTTATAAAGAGTGATCAGCTTAACAGCAATTAATTGCAAAGTCAATAGTTGCCTAGAAAATGAACTTTTTCCCCCAAAACACATTTCAACTTCTTTGCAGGCCTGCCTTAAACGGACCAGCTAACATCGTTTCAGTGATTGCTCCATTAACACAGGTGTGGGTGTTGATGAGGACAGGGCTGGAGATCAATCTGACATGATTAAGTAAGAATCACACCACTGGACACTTTAAAAGGAGGCTGGTGCTTGGCATCATTGTTTTCTCCTCTGGTAACCATGGTTATCTCTAAAGAAACGCGTGCAGTCATTGCACTGCACAAAACTGGCCTAACAGGGAAGAGTATCACAGCTAGAAAGATTGCACCTCAGTCAACAATCTATAGCATCTTCAAGGAGAGAGTTCCATTGTTGCCAAAAAGGCTCCAGGGTGCCCAAGAAAGACCAGCAAGCGCCAGCACCGTCTCTTAAAAGTGTTTCAGCTTCGGAATCGGGCTACCAGCAGTGCAGAGCTTGCTCAGGAATGGCAGGTCTGAGTGCATCTGCAGGCACTGTGAGGCAGAGACTCATGGAGCAAGGCCTGGTGTTAAGGAGGGCAGCAAAGAAGCCACTTCTCTCCAGAAAAAACATCAGGGACAGACTGATATACGGCCAAAGGTACAGGGAGTGGACTGCTGAGGGCTGGGGTAAAGTCATTTTCTCTGATGAATCCCCTTTCCGAATGTTTTTTAACTACTGGAAAACGGCTTGTCGAGAAGACAAGGTGAGCAATACCACAGCGTCTTTGTCTCATGCCGACTGTAAAGCATCCAGAAACCATTCAATGTTGTGGGGTTGCTTCTCAGCAAGGGAATCGGCTCTCTAACAGTCTTGCCTAAAAACACATCCATGAATAAAGAATGGTACCAGAATGTCCTCCAAGAGCAACTTCTCCCAACCGTCCAAGAGCATTTTGGTGATCAACAATGCCTTTTCCAGCATGATGGAGCACCTTGCCATAAAGCAAAGGTGATAACTAAATGGCTCAGGGAACAAAACATAGAGATTTTGGGTCCATGACCTGGAAACTCCCCAGATCTTAATCCCATTGAGAACTTGTGGTCAATCATCAAGAGACGGGTGGAAAAAAAAAACCCCAACAATTGTGACAAAATGCAAGCATTGATTGTGAAAGAAGGACTGCTATCAGTCAGGATTTGTCCAAAGGTTTGAGGGAAGGCATCCCAGGTGAATTGCAGAGGGCCCGAAAAGGTCAACACTCAAATATTGACTGTGCTTTAACTCATTCTAACTGTCAAAATAGTTTTTTTTAATCATAAATGATTCCCTTTGTATTTTTGTATGTATAAAAACAGCTGACAAACGCACATAAAACCAAGGGCAACGATCAGTGAAAATAAATATTTTGTCATTCCAAAACTTTTCCCAGACTGTACTTGGTTATCTTGGATCCCTAATGCGCACAGACACGGGTTTTAGGATGCTCTCTTCTAATCTTGGTGGTCTTAAACCACTGATTAGATGTTTGCAGCCTTTAAAGGGGATCTGTCACATATTTTATGCCCCCCTTGCTGAGGACAGCACAAGCTAGTGTCAGGCCTCGCCCCAGCACTGTCCTTTTTTTTTAAATCTGTCTTTTTAGAGCATTTAAAACCTCAAATCTTATATGGGGGGCAGGTGTTAGCCCTGCCCACCTGGCAGTTATTCACATGCTCTACCTATTCAAAGTAACTGTTGCATCTTACAGAATAAGGGAAAAACCTCAGCGTGGAAAAGCTGTCTGTCACACCCTGTACGTCCTCAGCAAGGGGAGGCAAAAAGTTTTGACAGATTCTCTTTAAGCTGGTGTCATATGTTGCATCTTTTGTTCTTATAAAAAAAAAAAAAAAAACTCCGTTTTCCAAAAATCAAATCTCATAATTTTAAGGGAAAGTAATATCAGAAACATAGATGCTTAAACCTGTAATTTAATATGCACAAAACAAGCCAGGAAAAGATTTAAGTCATGTCTAAAGAGGAGGGAAAGGGACTTGATTCTTGGGTTGATGCTCCATTGGGGGTCAGAAAATTTTCAGTTCTGTAGGGTTTTTCTCTAAAAAGGGTTTTTAAAGTACATTAAAGATTTATACAGTCTTTACTGTAGGTCACTTATACTTGGTGAGCCATCACCCTGTGCATATCCTTCCCCTTTCTACCACAAAGGAATTGCTTAAGAGATTTTCCAATAGATGAGCACTGCTGTATGTTAGTCTTTGATATTGTGCAATCCACAGAACAATATTTAGGGTTATTTTTGGAGGAGGAGGATTTTTTGTTTCCAGAATGTAAAAATTCCCTGCTTACCTTTTCTGCTTCCTTCCCTCAGGGTACATCCACACACCAAGGGTTTTCAGTTTTTTTTTTTTTCCCAACATTTCCCGGGTTTTGAAAACCGATTGTCAACCATCCCTGTAGACGTCAATAAAAAATCCGCCCAGTAGTCTACACTGCACGGTTTTCTACTTCGTGGATTTTCACACCGCCGGTGTTCCACCTGATTGGAAGGTGTGCTATTCAATAGTTAAGGGGGACAGTCAAATCCACAGACAGAACGGTCTCCCCAAAACCATTCAAAATACAATGAAATACTAGCCACATTCTTAAGAATCCGACTAGCATTTTACACTTGCTGTGTGGCTGTACCTTGTGTACTGATTAACTATGGTGACATGTAATGACTGCAGGCAGTAATTGGTTGCAACCATGAGATGACACCTCAGCATGCTGGAGAGGGTTGTTGAACGTCGGTCTTTCAGGTACTAAATCTGATTGCAAGAAAATAAACTGTCACAACTTTCAATGCATTCAATTGTCATAAGGATTCTAAAAGGCAGTATTGTAAGTATTCTCGAAATAATTTGAGAGAAAAACATATAGGAATAGATGTTCAACATTGGCTGTATGTAAAGAGTTGCTGATAAAATGGAGGAGGGTATGTTGGCTACAGCCAAATTTCATTAGTAGGATCAGAAGTCTGGGAAAGCCTGATGTGTCTATAATTTGTGAACAATGCTGTGGAATGTTATTGAGGTATGTGAACAATTATAAAAATCGATCAAGTGGTAAGATAAAAGTTTTTGCCTAAATTATAGGGATAAACAATCCTGCCTGTGCCTCTCCCTTTTCCACACATGTGGCTGAACTTGGGAAATCTGCAATGAAAAGTAAACTAGTATGAACCACCCAATGTGAAGGGTAAGGTGGGGTTCACACGGCTTATTCAAGCCGTAATTGTGGGACGGATTTCGCCCACAGCTCGCCGGCCCCATAGACATGCATTATCCTTGGCGTATCCCGCCAGATAATTTTGCATGTCATTTTCTACCCCCCGGCTATTGCCGAGCGGGGAGGAGGACGGAATCCATAGTTCTCTATGAGAACTGTGAATTACCGCAATGACAAAAGGGTGGGTTTCAGGTGGTGGCGCCCAACGGTGGTTCTCCCAAAATGCCTTTTGAACGGCCCCTAAAGCTAAAAATCTATATATATTTTTTTTTTTTCCCTCCCCACGATGCAGGTTGGGATTCCCCCCCAAAATAATAGTTTATGCGTTTTTGGGGCCTTTTGCTTTAGGACCCTTTTTTTTTTGTAGTTTTGGGGGCCAGGACAATTTTAATGTTTCCAAATAAAAGACTTGCCAAAAAAACTTGTGGGGTGTATACGTGTGTTGTGTATATATATATATATATAATATATAATATATATATATATATATATATAAATATAATATTTTCAATTTGACTTCAAAGACATTTTAAAAGGTTATGCTCTACACAGGCATTCGCTTTAAACATGTAGGCAAAGATAAATAAATACTTATCAAATACATTGCTGTTCTGATTTTGCTTACATTTTGAGCTACAGCAGTTTGCATCTCCTGCTTATTTACAGATGGTTTCCTAGACTGCCACCCCTCTCTCTGCTTTAGCAGACCTGGGTGGGATGGATACCTCACTCTACAGTGTCATTTGAGCAGCATAGGAGCTAGAAAGAAAGTGGAAGCCTGAACAACAGGTTCTGTGAAACGGTCTGATGAGAAAACCCACTTTATTCTCTTAGTTTGGCTCTGTTCAGTCAGATTTCGTTTTTTTTATTGGCTGCAGTATTATTTATTTGGAATAAAGAAAATGGAGAGTTGAGGGAAAGCACCCTTCTGTGGTAGGCGTTGAAGTCAGTGTAAAACAGACAAATTTGTAAGTGGTGTGGCTGAGTGGTTAGCACTGTTGCCTTGCAGTGCTGGGGTCCCTGGTTTCAACTCCCACTAAGGACAATATCTGCTCGGTGTTAGTATGTTCTCCACAAATTTGCATGGGTTTCCTCTGGGTACTTCCACACTCCATAAAACATTAGGTTAATCTGGAATTTAGAATGTGAGCCCCAATAGGGAAAAGAGTCAAAGTGACTCTTTACAGCGTTTTGGAATATAATGATGCTGTAGAATCAAAATAAATGCAAATGTTAAATATCATTTTTAATGTTTCTGTGCATATGCAAAAAAAAATTATTATTTTTTTTTTTAAGTGTTTTAAAAGTAATAATTAGACACTAAAGTGCATTTTCTTTTTAATACCACAAGGATCCAAATTTTGTTTCCGTCCATATCAGCTACCCATTTACAGATATTTTGGATGTATGGGTACATCTTGATGCCGGTAAGGGGCTGTGTAGCAGGATCGCGGCCAATCCCGCTGCAGAGGCAGTAAGTATCAGCTGCAAATTGCAGCTAACAACCGTCAGTTACAGTGCAGAATAGAGCTGGCTCCATCCCATGCTGTTTAATCCTAGACATCACGGCCGCGGTGGCTAAATGAATGAGAAACGGGGTCATGCACCGTTCCTCAATCTGATCGGGACCTCAACGGCGAGATCACTGTGTGCCGATCAGTTAACATTGCCAATAGAAGGCTTCCATAGCCGCCGTGTTTTCTGTTTTATTAATTCCTGCCCAAGGCAGGAAGTAGTAAAACTGGCATCTTTGTACACCTTAAGGGCTTGTTCACACGGAGTTTACACTCCATGTTACAAGCGCTTTAGGGATCCGTCTTGGGGTCCGCTCTGTCGGTCTCCAAGACGGATCTAACAATTAGCAGTGAGATTATCACTGCTCGCTGTGCTGAACACGGAGCGGCGTTCACATGAGAGAACGCAGCTGCGTGTTTCAATAGCGCAGCTCAGCTCAGTCTTGAAAAGAATTAACAATGCATTAGGCTGTAAAAAAAAAAAAAAAAATTGCGCCCCCTAGTGCTGAAGCACCCTAGAGCTACTCAAAGTTACAGAAAAAAATTTAAAAGTTCAAATCACCCTCTTGCCATTTTACAAATATAATTAGAGTTACACACAATTGGTATTGTTGGGTCTGTAAAAGTCCAGTCTGTTAAAATATAACATAATTTATCCTGTATGCTGAATACCGTTGAAGAAAAAAATTCCAAATGCCAGAATTGCATTAAAAAAATTGGAATAAAATTGATCAAAAAAGTCGCATGTAATCCATACTGGTACCAATAAAATGTACACTTAAGCCCGCACAAAATGGACCTTTAAGTCTGTAGGGGTTGGTACAAAAAAGTTATTGGTTGCAGAAAATGGCCCCATGGCAAAAATTTGAAATTGTTTTGGATTTTTTTTACAGTACCAAAACATAACGAACACCTTACATGTGTGGTATTGCCGTGATCAAATTAACCTGTAGTATACAGAACACATAATTTCAAAGCAAAACTCCCCCAAACATGGGGATTTTTTATTTTTGCGGTTTCCTAGTATGTTCTGAGGTACGATGAATTACACCATTAGAAAGTACATCCTGTCCCAAAAAATAAAAGCCCTCATTTGTCTATGGAGGTAGAAGAATAAAAAAGTTATGGCTCAGATAAGTCGAGGAGGTAAACGAATATAACAAAAAGTCTCCATCCGGAAAGGGTTAATGTCTGTCTTTGGATAAAGATCTGTTTTGAATGGTAAGCCTAACACAGATATGAGATGGGGCTTATTCACAAAATGTTTTTCAGGCTCCTATACTCGGACTCCTTGCAAATAATGGAATTCGGCACTGAAAATGTCGGTATTGTTTACGCTTTAGAAATTCTTGGTTTGTAAGTGTGGAATGCAGCAGATTTTCTGCCTCCTATACCTTATAATGGACGGCATGGAAAATTTCTCAAAGAATTGACTTGTCAAATTTTTTTGTCGGTGCTTACAATAATTGAGTATAGTCGGTGTCCTGTGAATGCATTGGTCCGTTTTTGGATGTGTGTTTTTGTGCAGAAATGTTCAGCATTAATCGCTGTGCCTTTCTGCACACAAAAAAATGCAGCTGCCAATATATATCCTTAATATTTTAAAAAGTACTTTATTATTTAGACTAGAGGGATTTGGTATTTAAAGGAAAAATATATTATGACTCTCAATTACATAGCTTACTCCTATGGTTTCCACCTCTCACAGGACTTA
>JAODAL010010542.1:0-104578 GCA_025379985.1 Phyllomedusa bahiana
CCCTTTTTTTTCCCGGGTTTTTAAACAGAGACCCCCAGTATCTTTTTCTTTGGCCCCCATAAATGTAACAGTGTATATACAGCAGTGGGCCCTCATAAGTTTGTAACAGTGTATATACAGCACTGGACCTCTTATATAGATGTATACAGTGTATATACAGCACTGGGCTCGTCATATAGGTGTATACAGCACTGGGACCCTCATATAGAATTATACAGTGTAAATAAAGCACTGGGTTTCCATATAATGTTACAGTGTCTATACAGCACGGCCCTCATTAGATGTATACATTAATACAGCACTGGGCCCCTCATATAGATGTATACAGTGTATATACAGCACTGGGCTCCTCATATAGATGTATACAGTGTATATACAGCACTGGGCTCATATAGATGTATACAGTGTATATACAGCACTGGGCTCATATAGATGTATACAGTGTATATACAGCACTGAGCCCCTCATAGATGTATATACAGCACTGGGCTCCTCATAGATGTATACAGTGTATATACAGCACTGGGCTCCTCATAGATGTATACAGTGTATATACAGCACTGGGCTCATATAGATGTATACAGTGTATATACAGCACTGGGCCCCTCATATAGATGTATACAGTGTATATACAGCACTGGGCTCCTCATATAGATGTATACAGTGTATATACAGCACTGGCTCCTCATATAGATGTATACAGTGTATATACAGCACTGGGCTCCTCATATAGATGTATACAGTGTATATACAGCACTGGGCCCCTCATATAGATGTATACAGTGTATATACAGCACTGGCTCCTCATATAGATGTATACAGTGTATATACAGCACTGGCTCCTCATATAGATGTATACAGTGTATATACAGCAATCACAGGATTTCTCTAATACCTTTTTGTTATTTGTTTAGATCGTCCTGATGGAGACTCAGTCACAGAAGCAGTGTCTCCCCGCTGCAGGCTCGAAGCCGTGTGGAGAAAACATAGGTGAGGGGTAGTAGGACTCGCAGGCTTTCTCTAGACGTATGAGGGGACGCAGGACTCGCAGGCTTTCTCTATACGTATGAGGGGTAGCAGGACTCGCAGGCTTTCTCTATAAATATGAGGGGTAGTAGGACTCGCAGGCTTTCTCTATACGTATGAGGGGTAGCAGGACTCGCAGTATTTCTCTATACGTGTGAGGGGATCCAGGACTCGCAGGATATCTCTAGAGTCGTGGAGGGTAGCAGGACACGCAGGCTTTTCTCTCTACGTATGAGGGTACGCAGGACTCGCAGGCTTTCTCTATAAATGGAGGGGTAGTAGGACTCTCAGGCTTTCTCTATAATATGAGGGGTAGTAGGACTCACAGGCTTTCTCTATAAATATGAGGGGTAGTAGCACTCTCAGGCTTTCTCTATAAATGGAGGGGTAGTAGGACTCACAGGCTTTCTCTATAAATGGAGGGGTAGTAGGCCTCCCAGGCTTTCTCTATACGTGTGAGGGGACGCAGGACTCGCAGGCTTTCTCTATGAATGTGAGGGGTGAGCAGGACTCGCAGGCTTTCTCTATACGTGTGAGGGGTAGCAGGACTCGCAGGCTTTCTCTATACGTATGAGGGGTAGCAGGACTCGCAGGCTTTCTCTATACGTGTGAGGGGTAGAAGGACTCGCAGGCTTTCTCTATACGTATGAGGGGACGCAGGACTCGCAGGCTTTCTCTAGACGTATGAGGGGTAGCAGGACTCGCAGGCTTTCTCTATACGTATGAGGGGTAGCAGGACTCGCAGTTTTTCTCTAGACGTATGAGGGGTAGCAGGACTCGCAGTTTTTCTCTATACGTATGAGGGGTAGCAGGACTCGCAGGCTTTCTCTCTACGTATGAGGGGTAGTAGGACACACAGGCTTTCTCTATACGTTTGAGGGGTTGCAGGACTCGCAGGCTTTCTCTATACGTATGAGGGGTAGCAGGACTCGCAGGCTTTCTCTATACATGTGAGGGGTAGTAGGACTCACAGGCTTTCTCTATAAATGGAGGGGTAGTAGGACTCACAGGCTTTCTCTATAAATGGAAGGGTAGCAGGACTCGCAGGCTTTCTCTATAAATATGAGGGGACGCAGGACTCGCAGGCTTTCTCTATACGTGTGAGGGGTAGCAGGACGCGCAGGCTTTCTCTCTACGTATGAGGGGTAGCAGGACTCGCAGGCTTTCTCTATACATGTGAGGGGTAGTTGGACTCTCAGGCTTTCTCTATAAATATGAGGGGTAGTAGGACTCACAGGCTTTCTCTATAAATATGAGGGGTAGTAGGACTCACAGGCTTTCTCTATAAATATGAGGGGTAGTAGGACTCTCAGGCTTTCTCTATAAATGTGAGGGGGGAGCAGGACTCGCAGGCTTTCTCTATACGTGGAGGGGTAGTAGGACTCACAGGCTTTCTCTATAAATATGAGGGGTAGTAGGACTCACAGGCTTTCTCTATACGTGTGAGGGGTAGCAGGACTCGCAGGCTTTCTCTATACGTGTGAGGGGTAGCAGGACTCGCAGGCTTTCTCTATACGTGTGAGGGGTAGCAGGACTCGCAGGCTTTCTCTATACGTGTGAGGGGTAGCAGAACTCGCAGGCTTTCTCTATATGTATGAGGGGTAGTAGGACTCACGGGCTTTTTCTATAAATGGAGGGGTAGTAGGACTCACAGGCTTTCTCTATAAATATGAGGGGTAGTAGCACTCTCAGGCTTTCTCTATACATTTGAGGGGTAGTTGGACTCTCAGGCTTTCTCTATAAATATGAGGGGTAGTAGCACTCTCAGGCTTTCTCTATAAATATGAGGGGAAAAGTAGGCTGCACAGGCTTTTCCTATTAAATATGAGGTGTGGTAGATGGAAGGGGCTCAACATGGGCTTCTCCTCGATCTGTATCCAAGGGGTAGCGGGCTCGCGGGCTTTCTCATACGGGAGGGTACAGGACTCGGGGCTTTTCTATACGGTGGGGGGGTGCGGACCGCGGGCTTTTTTATACGTGTGGGGGAAAGCAGGACTCGCAGGCTTTCTTTTTTTGAGGGGTACAGGACTCGCAGGCTTTCTCTATCGTGTGAGGGGTACAGGACTCGCGGGCTTTCCATACTGGGGGGGTGAGACTCGCAGGCCCCTTCTCTATGTGTGAGAGGTAGCAGAACTGGGGCTTTCCTAAGTATGAGGGGTGTAGGACTCAGGGGGCTTTTTCTATAAATGGAGGGGTATAACCACGGCTTTCTCTATAAATTTTGGGGGGAGTAGACTTCGGGCTTTCTCTAAAATGGAGGGGGTATAGGACTCACAGCTTTCTCATAAATGGAGGGGGAAAAGATCAAGGCTTTCTTTTTTACTTTGAGGGTAGTTGACTCCGGCTTTCTCTATACATTTGGGGGGTTTGGGGAATCTCAGGCTTTCTCATAAATATGGGGGGGTAGTAGCACTTCGGCTTTCTCTATAAATAGAGGGGTGTAGCATCTAGGCTTTCTTAAAATATGGGGGGTAATAGCCCCAACGGGGTTGCACGGGTAGCTTTAATATCCATATTGACTATTAGTGAGAGTGTAATGGGCACTAATTTTTTAAACTGAAGGGTCAACTTGGGTTTCTCTCTGCAGATCTCGTCATCACACATGAGCAGAGGTGCGCAGCGGTGGCCACTGACACCTTCAGCCGCCTGCTGGGGGACTCGGAGTATTACAAGCACAGGACTAATCAGGCTGCGTTCATACTGCAGAGAGGTGAGGGCGGCCGGCTCGTCTGCTCCCAGGATCTTCTACCATCTGCGTCTGATGATTTTTATATTCTCTCTCTCATCTACAGATGTCTTGGGTAAAGAGGACATAGGTGATGTCTATGAGGTGGTGGCCCTAGGGACAGGCGCTTCCTGCTATCAGGGATGGCAGGAGTACCAGGGGCTGCTGCTCCACGATTGCCATGCATTGGTGGTGGCACGGAGGGCGCTGCTGAGGTGAGTGGTCCGCTGCTGTATGATCATTCACATTGTCTATTTCCTGGCCCTTGTTCTACAGATTGGAATATCCCACTGGGATTGTATTGCTGACTGCTTCCTACAATTCGGTGAGGAACATTGGCGTCTTCTGTGGCCCTGTCTGCAGTCACTTTCCATTTTTCAAATAGACTCGCAGAGGTGTCAAACTGCGGCCCTCCAGCTGTTGGGAAACTACAACTCCCATCATGCCCACTGTTATAGATTATATAAATGCATCATGGGAGTTGTAGTTTCCCAACAGCTGGAGGGCCTCAGTTTGACACGTGTGAAATAGAGGATGTGGAAATAACCGAGTCAGCATCTTATGTTGACTTACAGAGAACCTGTCACATAGTTTATGCCCCCCCCCTGCTGAGGACAGCGCAAGCTAGTGTCAGACCTGCTGTTTCCAGTGCTGTGTCCCTGGTTCTGTAAAGTATTGCAGTCAAAGGGGCTTTACCACAGACATTTCATGCCTGGTTTGTCCTCTTCAGCTTTCAATGTCTTCAAAAGGGGACGTGTATGATTTGTCTGAACGGCAGAGCATGTGACCCAGCTGGCTTGTCATCACCATGCCAGGAAGATTAAATCACTGCCTAACAAAGTATACACGTGGCGAGCAGTCCTGCGGTAGTAGGGAGGCTTATCTGCACTGTTTGACTAAGAAGTACAGAGGACGGAGTAGAATGACAGCACCGGGGGTTGAGCACTCGCTCAGCAGTGAGTGTGTGTGATTACTAATGAGTACAGAGGACAGGAGTAGAATGACAGCACCTGGGGTTGAAAACTTCAGAGAAAACCAACAAAGAGTGAGAGCAGCACTAATTCTCCACAATAGGGTAAATCCACATTATGGGCAGTAGACATGTCCCGCTAGGTTGAACACTTCTACTCACACCAAAGTAGCAAATTCAAAAAAATGCGAACGGCAGCACCAACTCGGTGAAAACAGGACTAGTTTATTCTATAAGGCACCGTTCACTGGCTTATTTGCCGAGGATTGCGCCAGTAGTCCGCGCCGGATTGCGCTTCAATACCGCACCAAGTCCGTGAGTGTTTACGTATCCTACTGATCTCATAGAGAACGAGTAGTATCCACGCTCCTCCCGTTCGGCAAAATCAGCCGCAGGGTGGCAGACAATGTCACATGCAAATCTATTTAGGCGCGGACGCGCGTCACAAGCATTGTCTACGGCCCGTCCCGACCCCGTAAAATTCACGGGAATTGTGAAGCGCATCAATACGGCGCACAAAATCCGCCGTGAATAACGTTTGAACAGGCCTAAGGAGTACAAATAGCAACGTTTCAGCCACAAAGTATGGCCTTCTTGAAAAAGGCCATACTTTGCTGGCTAAATTTATTTTTTCCCCTTAGGGAAATAAAACTTTCCTGTTTTTTATGTTGGTGTGGGTTTTTTTGAATTTTAAACTGTCGGTGTAGCGGGGGTTTGTTCAGATAGTGCTCCTTCATTCCGGCAAAATTTTTAGGAGTTTGCCTCCTATTTCAAAGGGGCTTTTTATGCCCCGGGGCTAATTCCGGCGGGGAAATCCACTTTTAAAAAGGGGGTTGGTTCCTTTTATGCCCGGGAAAAGGGGGAAATGGAAGGAATTTCCGGCAGGAGATTTAGGGTTTTTTTTATGCGGGGGAAAACAATTTTTTAAACTGGAAGCCCCCCAAGGCCCCATCTTTAGGCAATGGAAACAGCTGGTTAATGCTGAATTTCCTGTATAAAACCACAATCCGCAAAGGGTATCCCCAAGCGATTCCTTGGAGTAACTGGACGCAGCCCAGCGTTAAAATGAAACGGGGAAAGGAGTGTAGACCGGGAGATTACAAGCGGAATGATGGAATGTTTGCTAAATGTGAATTTTGGGGAACAGAGCTGAACACAATTGGATTATACCAAGAAAGTTAAAAAGACTAATAGTCACCTTTTTCTTGATATCATGATTGTCCCAATTTATTTGTAAAGGACAAAATTTACTGTACATGATTTATGTTTCTCCTTGCAAATATTCATCTAAATGTCTTTGTTTTTTCTAAATTGTAATTTCTCGAACTGAAATGCCCGTTTCCCTTGTGAAGTTGTGAAATGTTGTTTCTATTTTTTTTGTGACCTATTTGAGAAAAACAAAAATAAAACCTTTTAATAAAAAAAAAAAAAAAAAAAAGAATTAGCACCTGTGGTTGAACACTCGCTCAGCAGTCAGTGTGCGTGATTACTAAGAATGGAATAGACGGGACAGCAGTCCCTGACAGGGATGATGTCTGAGCATGCCGGCCGGACTGAGGAGCTCTCTCACTGGTCGTACCCCGGGACGAGCTGTCACTATGGATCACTAAGGGAGCAGCTAAAACAGAGACGGTCCAGAATTTTTAATAATGATGAAAGGTGAAAATGTTTACTATTTTCAAGCTTCCCACGTCAATTTTACTTGGTGGAAAAAGAGCATTTACTACTCACATGTGGCATCCTTGCAGCCTGCTTTTCCGGAGGTGGGTCTACTTTATACATGAGCGGGCATTAGTCCTGCCCACCCACTGCGTATTGACTGCCATCTATCTATGCATACTAATAGGTAGAATAACCAGCGGGTAGGAGGAGCTAATAGCCCCTCATGAAGTAAGTGGACCCATCTCTGTCAGAGCAGGTAGAAAATGCCCTGAAACTACTGTGTTGCACAGAATAAGGGCCGCAGTGCAGGAAACAGCTTGTCTGTCACTATCAAAGGGGACATAAGCTAAGTGACAGGTTCTCTTTAAATAGGGCTCTGGAAATCACAATAATTGCAAACGATTTATACATAGTGATTGACAACCGGGCTCCTGCTGTGATAGAAACCTCTTATCCGGATCTTGTAAACCCTTAGTTGCCACAGTGAATAGCAGCCAAAGCAAGTAATTAGCTTTACATAGGGCGTGAGCTCCCTCTGTCAGCAGATTGCCTCCCTGTAACAGGATTGTGCAGTGTTGACCAGTTAGTTGGGGACCTAATAAAGTGTAAGGGTATGTTCACACATACATAACCCCATTCATTTGTGTCTCGGGAGCTGCGCTAATAAGCCGTGGTACTGGGGGGGGGGCCCCGCTCGCGTCCCCATTTAATTCATTTCTCGCGGCCGGGATTCACCCCCAAATAATTGAATGTCATTATCTCCGTGGACAATCGATCCATTTACAGCGGGGGGGGAGGCGGAACTTATTCTCATGGCTCGGATTCCCTAAATTTCGGCGCGCCTTTCCCCCTATTAGGCGCAAAATTAAGCAAAATGAGCCGAAAAAGTTTGAAAAAGAACCGACGGGAGTAAAATGTCCGTGCAAAAATCTTTTAAAAATGGGAGTGGCAAAAAGGGTGGATTTAATTTCCCAAAATCCTATTTACTCCCTCATCAGGCCAGTTTTTAAGTGAAATTTACTGTAGTAAATGGGCAAAAATTCGGCTTGTTTTTAAATTTTTACAATAAAAGA
The DNA here is from genome assembly GCA_025379985.1 of Phyllomedusa bahiana. NCBI lineage: Eukaryota > Metazoa > Chordata > Amphibia > Anura > Hylidae > Phyllomedusa > Phyllomedusa bahiana. The sequence goes on from JAODAL010010542.1 coordinate 7,457, forward strand.
TTTTAGGTAGAACAACACGACAAGCAAAAGGGTAACAAGTTTTGTCTTTTGAACATTTGTTGTGGGGGGAAGAAGAAAAAGCTGTATTTTTATCCAAGTCCCCGTCTGCCCAACTTGGGAAAGTGAGAAGAGACATGGGATCAGTTTTTGGTCAATTTTGGTCAAGAATGCTTGAATCTGATCCAAAAGTCCCGAAGGGTTCAGCGTATTGAAAAACCCAAAAGGGGGATTTCCCCAAAAACTAAAAAATAATACAAATTAACATTTTAGGAGCAAAACAGTAACAATGCAGTTACAGAAAATAATCTGTAGAACTAAGCTAAATATTTTAGAGTCACATTTATGTATAAGATCGGTAAGATGACTGCATATGAAATTACAGTAGCCTCATGTACAAAGCTGTAGTGGATGGAGAGATATGGAACCTGAAAGTCACAAGTTCAAAACATTGTTACCATTTTGCTTGTCTGTGTAAAATATATTTATTGGATATGACTTTAGAACACAAAAAAATTGTAAATATGCAAAACACTGCAGGAACATTTGTGGAGTCTCTGAATTTGTTCTGAGAAATAGTATTGCCTCTTTCAGATCCTGCATACATGACCTCACATCTGATCTCATTATTTCCAGGCTAGAGAACGGCCTCTCTACACTAACGTGGGTTGGGGGTAAAGCGGTGACCACAGGGGCAAGATCTCTAACAGTGTCAGGGTATAAAGGAATTGTCTCAGCCACAGTCAGTTTTGATGAATGGTTGATCTTCTACTTCTTTGAAAGCAGGTGAAAAATTTTGCTGAAATCTGTTTGCCCTGGGAGCAGAATCTTTTCCCCTGGGGCAGCGCTTTGCCTGCTCCATGTCATCAATTACACTCCTCATATGATGAGGCTGGAGATATGGGAGCAGTAGCACTGGCCGGACCCAATTCCTCTTGCTCTTTGCTCTGCATCGAAGTAACTGGACCAACTTATTATATTTTGGGAGTCGGAGTCGGTCCATTTTATGACGACTCCGACTCTTGCAAAATAGCCATCGACTCCACGACTCTGACTCCACATCCCTGCTCCCAAGGCTGGGTTCACAGTTTTTTTTTTGTAATGCATATTTTGCAGCGTTGATTATAAGCCAGAACCAGGAATGAAAGCTACAGACAGAAGAAGGATAATGGCGAGGTTTGTATCTTCTGTGTGTTGGATCCATTCCTGGTTTTGGCTTACAGATACTGCTGCTTAATACGTGTAAAAACAGTGTTATGTCAGGGAGCAAAAAGCTGCTGCTTCCTAATTAGACAAAGAAAATGTAGAATTCAAAAGGTTTTCCTTTATGGTAAATCTATAGGACACCCCATGAATGTCTGATAGGTGCGGGTCTCTTCACCTCCTCCTTATTCAGTCCCACAGCTGCAGAGAGGTGGCTGGGCGGGCACTGCACTTTTCATTCACTTTCGTAGGGCTTCCAAGTGCAACTGAGTGCACTCGCTTTGCTGTAATTGGAGCTCACATGTATTAGAACGGAGAGAGCTGCGCATCCCCAACCAGCTCCACGTTCTCAAGATAAATGAGGACCTGCAGGTGGAACCTGCACCTATCACACTTTCAGGCGATTTGCTGCGGGTCTTACTGCAGAGTTTTCCTCCTTTAACCCCTTAGGCCCCATATCTGAAAGAGCCTTAATGACGCAGCTAAATCTTGTAGTTTTTGCATCCTTGCAGTTTAACAGTCATAACTTTTTTTTTATCTTTCAAGTGACGCGGTTGTATGAGGACTTGTTTTATGCGGAAGAAGTAGTACTTTGGGGGGAGGGGGCATAGCTTAAGTTTACAAATAAGCTACTGCAGAATGTAAATTTTTTTTTATGTATTTTGGTTTTTTTTTTAATTTTCTTTTTTCTTTTTTGTGTAATTATGCACAACAGCTTTTTTTTTTTTTTTTTTTTTTTTTTACACTTTTTACATTTTTACTTTTATTACTTATATATATATATATATATATATATTTTTATCCCATTAAGGGATATCTATTTAACACTTTTTCTTTACACTCAGTAATGTATTAGCATTACAATCTGTGTCATACTAACACAGGCTGCAGTCAGGACAGCACACAGTGTGCCCTGACTGCAGGCTTCCATAAACAGACAGCCCTGTGGCTACTCTAGGTCCCCAGGACTGACTGTACAGACAGTCCCCAATGGAGCAGGGGAATGCCTTTTGATTATGCTGCTGTCACGGACCGCAGCAATCAAAGGGTTAAGTGCCAGGGATCGGAGGTTTCCTCTGTTCCCGGCGCTTACAGAGACTGCTCTAGGAACAGAGCTGTCAACTGCAGCTCTATTCCTGGCACAGATGCGGCGATGGGAGCTGCAAAACCACTCTTTCTGCAGTGACGTCTTAAGACGTAGCTACAGAAAGACGACTGCGTGCTGTCTATAGTCCATGGGTGGTCATTAAGGGGGTTCTCTCACTACATTGATTCATCTTACCTCAGTCCTGTTTTCTTGGTTTCATTTTGAATTCAGGGGCGTGTTTACTGGCTTGTACTAGGCTGAAATGAAGTTCATCCTCAAAAACAATTGGCCTCATGTCTACATAGACAGTAAAACAAAAAAGTTATGTCGCTTAGCATTTTTCGCTGATGTAGCGGATAAATACAAATCGTTGTGTCCTTAAAGGGGTTTTCTCGCTTCAAAGATCATATCTCTAATGATGGAGACAGTAAAAATAAGCACTTTTGCAATTGGTATGCATTACCTAAGTCACTTACTACAGCAGATATGACCTAAATTGTGCATATATAGCTATTTCTGCAGCTGCTGGGTGGGACACGCCCCTTTTTCTGTGATTGACTGACTGATATGGCATTCAGCCTGTTCAGACACGCCCCCAGATGGGAAATGCCCCCTGTGCTGTGATTGGCTGCCTGCACTCTGTGCTTACTCCCCTCTGAGCTGTGTAAATCAAAAGTGAAACCATAGAGCTGCTGGCTCTATACTCATCTCTCAGCTCTAAGGTGAATGATTCACTCTCTCCTCATATAACACAGTCTTATACCAAGTGCTCCCCCCATATTACACAGCCTTATACTGTCTGCTCTACCTCCTGCCTGATAACAGAGGGGGGAGGGCAGTGTGCATTTGCTTCACACTTGCTTCATCAGTTCAGGCTGTGTGTATAACTGATTACACCATTAGGCCCCGTTCACACGGCTTATTCTGCCGCGGATTGGCGCCGTACTGCGCGCCGGATTTGCGCTTCATTACGGCGCCAATCCGCAGCAGCAATTATGGTAATCCACTGCTCTCATGGAGAACAGTGGAATCCGTCGCTCCTCCCCGCTCGGCGAATCCGCCGCGGGGGGAGAAAATGACATGCACATTATTTACGCCGCGTACGCGCCGTAAACAATGCATTGTCTATGGGCCGTGGAGCGGCGCCCCCGCCGTGCTCCGGCCCCGCCCCTTATTCACGGCGGATTTGTGCGCTCAATACGGCGCACAAATCCGTCAGGAATAAGCCGTGTGAACACGGCCTTACAGTGATCTGGTTATAGCAATACCGGGGCTCTGGTTACAATGAGCTTGTGACGCCTCTAGCTGAGGGCTCTGTAGCCATGAGAACACTGCAGAAGGGCTGCAGAGCTGACATCCTCTCTCTTCCCCTGCTTCACACAGAATGATGATGTCACAACTCTTCAGTGAGAGGAGAGACTCGCCCCTGTATTTGAAGTTGAAACAGATAGAGACAGCTCAAGTCTGCAAAAGCTTCAAATGATAAAACCCCTTTAAGGGGTTGGACAATAGATGTTTGGAGCAGCGGTGTTACCCTCTGTCTGTCATGTTATCATTTAAAGAGGCTGTCCGGTTCAAGTACTACTGCCTGTGTCAAAGAAGATTAAAAAAAAAAAACTGTACTCCCTTCCTCTGTTCCAGAGCTTGATCTCCTCGGTCTTCTGCTTACCCTTCTTTCAATTCCGATTGGGATGTCACATGCCACTTCCCTTTCAAGTGAACAGTGCTGTATGATGATGTAAGCAGAGGCGTGTGACCACCGCAGCCATTCAGTAGCTGCAGCTGTGACGTTTCATTTGGAAGTCAAGAAAAGGTAAGTAGAAGACCGAGGGGATGCAGCGCTGGAACGGAGGAGGGGAGTGCAGGCTTTTTTTTTTTTTTTTTTTTTTATCTTGATTGGCTTGTGCAGCTTACAGTGCTTTCACACGGAACGTTTTTTGTTGCCTTTTTTTTGCAGAAATACACAGCAATTAATGTTCTGCATTTCTGCAAAAAATAAAAAAAATGCGCCAACAGCGCCCCGTGTGAACGCACCCGTAGTATTTAGTTTTTATTGGAACCGGACAGCCTCTTTCATTAACCATTTCATTTCTCTCCCTAGATATCTGTATAAACAGGTTGCCTTGTACTACAGTGAGCTTGCTGGGGCCAGCGACAAGTGCATATTCTGTCCTTCCCAGCAGACCCAGTCCCTGGTACTGAAGCCAAACATCTTTCTACATCTCTATTTAAGCTGCATCCCGGAAGGAGTCATACAGAGCAGCCTGTAAGTGTCACGTAGTTCACAGATATGTACTAACAACACAACCAGAGAGATTTTTGGTGCATTTTCGACGTGTTTTTTATGCGTTTTTTTCTGCAGAAAGACAATGCTGTACATTTCTGCTCAAAAAACGCACCGTGTGAAAGCACCCTAAGGATTTCAGCAACTTGGACAAAGACCTGATGGCAATAGACTTGGTTAGAGCATCACCAAAGTGGCAGGTCTTGTGGGGTTTCCCGGGCAGGCAGCGGTTAGTACCTAGCAAAAGTGATGTAACGAAGGACACCTGGCGAGCCAGTCCCAAATGCTCATGGGGAGTGAAAAATAAACTGTGTTATTCTACTGAAGAGCTACTGTAGCACAAATTGCTTAAGAAGTCCCTGGTGACGCCCACGGGCAAGCAACATAGACTCTTTCCCATAGAATATTTTGTACTCCGGATTCAGGGACTCTGCATTATCTGGTTGGTGCATGGTTGGTGCATGGTATATCCATCAGCCTTGCTCCATGTGTCCACAGTCTGCCCTGATCGCTGGCTGCTAACTCAGACAGCCCTGAGGCTACTCTAGGTCCACAGGGCTGACTGTGCAGCCGTTCCCCGTGCTCTGTCGGGTCACCGGGTGTCCCGATCACCTGACAGAGCGGGGGAAATCCCTTTGATTATGCTCCGGTGACGAACTGCGGTAATCAAAGGGTTAAGTCCCAGGGAGCTGAGGTTTCCCCCCGCTCCCTGGTGCTTGCAGAGGCTGCGCTGGAAACAGGGCTGTGAAGTACATCCCTCCCCAGCGCTGCTGCGGAGCCGGAAACCCCGCGGTCTACAGTGATGCAGACAAACGTCCTGAAACGCCCAATGTCAAAAGCCGGCAGGCGGTTGTTAAGGGCAAAAAAAGCACCTTTTCCCATTTATCATATAAAAACCATAACACAAATGGTATTGCCAAGTCCATAAAGGTCCGATCTAACACAATATCGTTTTTTACTGCAAGGTCAATGGTGCTGCAAAAAAAAAATACCCAAGATCAGAGTTTTTTTGTTTTGAGTTATCCCACCTCCTTGGAAAAAAATATAAAATTGTTAAAAAAAAAAATTTGCATGGACTTTAAATTTGTATAAATAAAAACGACCCCTCCTGTTAAAAAAAAAAAAAAAAAAAGCCATCATATATTCTCCATGGTGAAAAATATCAAAATTATTGGTCTCAGAAGATTTTGATGAAACGTGAAATAATATTTTTAGTAAAACATGGTGAAAACTACATACATTTGGTGTCTCTTGAATCGTATTTATCTCCAGAATAAAGCAACATCACTTATGCCACAAAGTTGCTCAATTGCATTTTTTCCCCCCAATTCCACCCCATGAATTTTTTTTTTCTGGTTTGCCAGTACACTATAAAAAAGTTCAAGCCCTCCCGCTGCTAAGTCATTAGAAAAATAAAAATAAACGGCTTTTGGAAGGTGGATAAAACTAAAACAAAAAAAATAAATGAGCGGTTGCTGAAAGGGTTAATAGGCAAAGCCTTGACTGAATGGACACTTCTACGCTCACATGTCCTTGGTGATTATGTTGGATCTGTTTGGAGGTGGTGGATTGGGATTTTTGTGGGTTTTTTTTTTTTTTTTTTTTTTTTTGTATGATCTCCAAAATTTTCTAATGACCATTACTTGATTCCAAAAAGCTTGAATGCACTAATCTAATGGAAAGTCAAAAATGTGCAATAAGTAGAGAAGATCCCCAGAAGTGGAACTGATCACCTACAGCTGGGGGGTGTCAAACTCTTTTTCACCGGAGGCCACATCAGCATTATGGTTACCCTCAAAGAGCCATTGGAGGGAGGCAAGAGAGCCTGGGTAGGGTTGTCAGAGCTGTATAGAGCACCGAAGCATCGAACCCAGGATGGTACCGTCTTCCAGTTCTGGCACTGCCACCTCTGCCAAGCACTGGCTGCATCCTCTGGGGAAGGTGGAAGGCCGGTCCGTCTGGGACTTATTTATGAAAACTGTCTAAGCATAAGGGTATGTTCACATGGCTTATTTTGCCGCATATTTGCGCGCGCATTTCGACGCGTATTGTGCTTTATATGTGGCGAAATGTGCGCCGCAATTACGGTAATTTATAGCTCTCATAGAGAGCAATGAATTACGCTTCGTCTCAAGCGCGTTCAATACGATCGTATCGTACGCCCAGGGAGAGAATTGATATGTCAATTGTTTGCGGCTATGAGAGCTATGGATGACATGTAGTCTCCCCGCGTGTACGATCGTGCTGCCGACCCCACTGTGCTTTGGAAATACGCGCGTGCTTCCAAAACACCCGGCGTATTGCCGCGCGTACTGTACGCGATGCAATACACCGTGTGGACATACCCTAAGACTCGTTGTTGCCTATAGCAACCAATCAGAGCTCATTGCAACCAATCAGAGCTCAGCTTTCATTTCATTCACTGCTCTAGAAACATGAAAGCTGAGCTCTGATTGGTTGCTACGAGCTCTGATTGGTTGCTATGAGCTCTGGTTGCTATGGGCAACAAGAACAGTCTTATTCCTAGACAGTTTTCATAACTGAGACCCATTGTGTATTGCTCCGTCTACACTACCAAGGGCCAGGTCAGCTGACATGGTGGGCTAGGTTCATCCTGAGGGCCCTAGAGGAACTGATTTTTGACATAATGTGAATCGGTTGCTTTTTTTATTTTCCATGGCCTGCTAAGCCTTCCTGTGATACCTTTGTCTCCTAGGTCTTGGGTGGAGCGGACACAGGTACTTCTGAGTATTCACGCTAAAGGCGCCATGCTACCAGTGACTCAGTGTCCTCCCAGTGTATTGGCGGCACGCGTGTGCTGTATGTCCGCTACCGACAAGCTGCTCAAATGGAACGTGCTCGGAGTCCAGGGAGCTTTGCTGAATCAGTTTATGGAGCCGCTGTACATTACTAGCATCGTCGCAGGTAAAGTAGGTTGTATACGTGCTCGCGTGTATCCCACAGGGCGCTGGGGTTGTTACATCTGTGTCGCATTCCAGGGATCACGGAGCAGCAGATAGAGCCCTTCTCCCGGGCTATTACACATCGGCTACAACCTCCATTGGACCTGACATTGTTTCCTCCCTTTGCTGTCAACTCCCCACACTTGTATGCTGGTCCAGAAGTGATTAACAAACACCCTCCACCCGTTCACCCCTCTCATAGCATCAACTGGACGAAGGGAGACAAGAACGTGGAGGTTATCGATGCCGGCATCGGCCAAATCGGGGAAAGGTGAGTGTGATGCAGAATACCGGGAACTGGTAAGCCGGGGCCACATTAGCTGGTTTTAAGAGGCCCAGTGACCTCTCCGGACGTCTGCTGTAATAAATGCTTATGTCATCTGTGAAATAACAATTCTGCAGCCTCTTCTCTTATATCTCTGTGTTGTGCTGTTCCGCTGTTAGGCCCTGTTCACACGACGCATTTGGACGAGGTTCTGGCCGCGGGTTCCGACGCGGCTTCGGCGGGTAAAACCACGTCCAAATTCGCGGCCAGTTTATTAACGTGGTTTCCTATGGGAAACCGCGTTAATATTCACACGCCGCGGGTTTGGCCGCGGCCTTGCCGCGTGTGTTTGAGAACTCTCCTGTCAATTCTGACAGGGAGTCCTCAGCGCGGTGTTGCCGCGGGTCTCGCCTCGGGCGACTACCTACTAATTTGCATGGGGGCAAAGCCTCGCCGCAAGCCGTGCCCCTAACCACGCCACACTTGTGCCGCGACCGCGCCCGCGCCGCAAACCCGCGTCGGGAGATGCGAGGTTAAGACGAGGTTTATCCGCGGCCGAACCCGCGGCCAAACCCGTCATGTGAACGGGGCCTTATTCCGCCTGGACATGTATTACTGAATCTGTCAGATGGGCGTTACCATTCCAGTTTTCAAGGGTCTTGTCCCTGCACACGCTGACTGACAGCACTGATTGGACAATGTCAAACTGGGCACAGACAACCCCTTGATTGGTAACACCCATCTGACAGATTCAGTAATACATGTCCAGGCGGAGTAACAGAGGAACAGCACAACACAGAGATATAAGAGAAGAGGCTCCAGAATTGTTATTTCATGGGGAACACAAGGATTTACTTTAAAGACCTGTGGCCATTCCTACAAAAATCTTTTTAAGTGAACGCTTGTGTACCCTGTAAAATAATTCTGGAGCATCTTCTGTTATATCTCTGGGTTGTGCTGTTCCTCTGTTATTTTCAGTGTCAGGTCCAATCCAATAGGCAAGGAATCAATTGGAGAGTTAAAAACAAAAGCTATGGTACCAGTGTGAATAGAACCTTAGGTGAGTTGCTTGTGAATTGTAAGCGGATGTTCACACGGCGTGTTGGATACGATTTTCACTCCATTTTTAGATGCGTGTTTGGATCTGTGTTTCGGACCCAAACACGCATCTAACAATGTGCAGTGTGATTACATTAGTTTCAATGTAAAACACGCATTGGTGTTCAGACGAGTGATCGCTGATGTGTGTTTACTTGCGTTTTTCAGATCCGTTTAAAGAATTGTCATGTTAATTCTTGATCCGAAAGACGCAGCAGACGCCCTATTTATAACTATAGGGTGCGATCCTGCTGCAGCCAGATACACACCTGCATGTTGGATACAATTTACGCAGCGCTTTTGGATGAGTTTTTCGGATCCAACACGCCGTGTGGACATACCCTAAATCTAGTTAAGATTCTGAAGCCGCAGTGCTCGATGTGCCATGCTGGGCGAATATCTTGGTGGTATGGCTTCTATTATTGTACTAGTAGATACCACATCTCATGATGGTGACTGTAATAGAATATGCATCCACTTAAATGCAGAGTTCTTGTCCCAGGAGTATGACTGCAATCTGTATATTAAGTACTCACAAAAAGTTCAGTATATTTGTCTTTTGATTGAAATTTCAGGATGAACATAAAATTTCTTGACATTTTTTTTAAATTAACTAAATGAGCCCATCTCTTCCCTTTAGATGCACACGTCCAGCTGTTCAGTGTTTCAGGACCTTTTGCACAACTTGCTGATCTCTAAGGCCTCGTTCACACAGAGTGTTTTTAAAGCGTTTTTTTTTTTCTTTTTAAGAAATGTGCAGCATGAAACTGCCTTTATGGCTGTACATTTCTGCAAAAACATTTAAAAAAAAAAAAAAAAACACACTAAAAACACACTGTGTGAAAGCAGCCTAACAAGGAGCTTAATGGCAAATTTCTCAACAGGTGTTTGATCCCTGAATCGCCCAATGAATTTAGGGATTAAATCTGAATTGGGATTTAAACAGTCCTTCTCATCCTGCTGTTCACAATGTGACATCACGAGATCAAGACAACACCTTACAATTGATCAGCACTACCTCGCCAATGTGAGGCTTGAAGCAGGACGCTCTCAGACAGATGTGGCCACTGAGCTTAGAGTGTCACAGAGTGTCATCAGCAGGGATACAGAGAGACTGGAAGAGTCACAGAATGGCAAAGAAGTGGATGTTCTTTGGCTCCATCACACTTTGATGACCGCTTCATTGTAACCAACGCCCTGCGGAACCTGTTGATGAATGCCACACAACTCCAGGCACATCTAAGTGAGGTGAGAGGCACCAAGTGTCATGTCAGGCCATTTGTAACTGTTTACATCAGTGTGCTCTGCGTGCTAGACAACCTGACCACACCAGCAAGCACAGGCATCATCATCTTGCAGGGACCAGAGAGCATCTATGCTGGATAAGGGACCAGTGGTCCTCAGTGCTGTTCGGTGATGTAAGTCGATTCACTGAACAGAATTGATGGCCTCCAAGGATGATGGAGACATCAAGGAGAGCGCTCTGCATCAGCCAGGTCAGGTAAATGGTTGTGTGGTCGGCCGTTAACCCTCTGTTGCCACTCACCTCCCTTAAACATGCCTGGAGTTGTGCAGCATCCATCACCCGGTTCCGCAGGGCGTTGGTTACAATGAAGCGGTCATCAGTGTGTGATGGAGCCAAAGGACGTCCACTTCATTGCCTTTCTGTGACTCTTCCAGTCTCTCTGCTGTTTAGAGTCCCTTCATGACATGACTTCCTGGCTTGTGTCTCTGACTTCCCCTCCGTGAGCTATAATAGTGAGGATTGCTTGACGGTTTTCTTCTAGGCCAACTATGGCCTGAGAGAGATGAGTGTTATCAGCAGGACCTGATAAGTGTAGAAAAAGCTAGAACCTCCCTGGTACTAAAACAGATTAACCAGCTGTTCTTTCATGTATTGCTCTTGTCATTGCTCCATGGTCTAGTCTAATATTGTCTATCTCTGTACAGAGAACAATAGAGTGATCACTATGTCATTATATGTTATTAGTAATGAGACTACATGGAAATAAGCATCTCTTGCAGCACCAACAGTAAAGCGAGATTAGTCTGCCCTGTTTTTCAGGAATTTTATCTCTTTACTAATCACGGCTAAAAAAAAAAAAAAAGGACAAGATTTCATATGTAACTTTATTTGCATAAATAAAAAAAAATACTCCTAAAAATTCTAGAAACAAGTCTTTGCCAGGAATAGGGGTTTTAGCAAAATAATTCCATTCTGATGGACGTGCCCTTTACAGCTTCTGGCAGGAGAAGTGGCCACAGTGATCACTGAATACAATTTCAGCACAATTTATTAACATGTATTCATGCATGATAATTGTTTTATCTCCCTGATCCTCCAGTCAGTTTGGTCTACCACCTTCTTCTCCTGGGAGTCGGCTATGCAAAGCAGCCATGCTTATGTACTACATGGAAGTGCAGCAGATGCTGGGGAAACAACAGGTCCAGAACTGCTATTCCCAGGCTAAGGTAAGTAGGCTTGTGGTCCGGGGCCCTTACTGCACTTCTTGCTGGAATTGTGAAGCAGAGGGGCTCCCATTTCAATAAGACGATTTTGCATTTTAAATTTTCAACATTTTGCATGAATTTCACAAGTGGGTGTAGTGAGGGCACACTACAGCTGACAGAGACTGAACCTATACTGTAAGGGTATGTTCACACGGCCGATTTGGATGCTGTTTTCAGAGCGTTTTCACGCCCAAAACGCCCCCAGCTCATTTTCATTGATTCCTATGTAAAACTGCGTTGTAGTTCACACATGACAAGGTTTTTCTGCGCTCTGGACGTTGTTTTGGACATTGAAAAAGAAGTGTCATGTCATTTCTTGAAGCGTTTTCAATGCTGAAAATCCCCATAAGAATCAATGGAAAGCTTCAAAACTTCGTCCAAAACCTCAGGGCGGTTTTAGACTTGGTTTTCGGCACTGTTTTTGCCCCAGCTATTAATCGGCATGGGGGTTTCAGAAAAAAAAAAAAAAACCTCGTCCATAACCGGATCAAATCTGAAAAGTGCTGCATTGAGATGCTTTTTTTATGGGGTTTTTACGCTGATTTGGAGGCTGAAAATTCAGCGTCCAGATCAGCTGTGTGAACTTACCCTAAGGCTATGTTCACACGGCTTAAAATGGGACGTATTTCAGTCCGTAATTACGCGCCGTAGTGCGCGAATTACGGCTGGAATACGTCCCAGTCATTACGGTAATCCACATTTCTCATAGAGAACTATAGATTACGTCTCCTCTCCCTGCTCGGCGAATACGCCGCGGGGGGAGATAAGTGACATGTGAATCACTAGCGGCGTATACGTGCCGCTTGTAATGCAAGTCTATGGGCCAGCGAGGTGCCGACCCCCCGCCCCCGCTCTCGCCCTGCCCTCGTCCACACGGCGTAATTGCGGGGCGTAAACATAGCCTAAGGGGTCCTACACTGTAATGTAGTAGTCCCACAGAGTTCAAAGGCGCGATGGGGTACAAGTTTCTGATGCGCACCCTGTGTTTTTTCTGGGTCTGTGGAGAGCGCACAGGGTTGTGCTATTGTGTGCTCTGCTATACGCCATCCCAGGAGTTTTCTGTGAATACAGACGTGCCTATTCTCCAACACATACGGACATGCTACCATCAGTTCACATCAATGTATCACAGCACCATCTGGTGGGCAGTTCTAAAATTACATAGAACATCAAGAAATAAAACATTAAAAGGGTATCCCCACCATAGACTTTGATGTCAGATCGCTAGGATACGCCATCAAAATCTGATGGGACCCACAGATATCTTAGGAATAGGCACCTGAAAGTGTGGGCTTAGAATGGAGAGCTCGTCACACTTCTGCACAACTCTCCTCAGGGTATGTTCACACGGCGTAATTGCGGCGCACATTTCGCCCCGTATTTGCGCTTTAATAAGGACGAAATGCATGCCGCAGTTACGGTAATTCTTAGTTCTCATAGAGAACTATGAATTACGTCTCGTCTGCCCCGTCGTACAATACGATCGTATTGTACGCCGGAGAGAGAACTGACAGGTCACTTCTTCACGCCGCTGATCATGCAAGTGAATGGGGCTGGCTGGGGCCCCTCCCTCCATGCTTTCAAAGTACGCGCTAATCAGTGCGTCCTTCTAAAAAAAACAAAAACGGTGTATTACAGCGCGTACAGTACGCACCCCAATACTCTGTGAGAAAATAACCATACTGTTTTGTGGGAGTTTTGAATACAGCCAAGTGCCATGTTCGGTGTGAACTCCCATAGAACAGATTGGAGAGTCGTGCGCAGGTGTGACCAGCTCTCCATTCTGAGCCGACATTCCCAGAGGTGGGACCTGCACCCATCAGATTTTGATATTGTCCTATCAATATCCAATCAGTCTATGGTGGGATATATTCACATGGATTTTTATCAGCACTTAAAATTTCAGCACTGAATTGCCGTGGAATCCCCGTCTTAATACCACATGCCGATTTTGGACACGGATATGCAATTTTAGATGTGGAATTGAAGCTGAATTTAGAGGAAAATTTCAGCCTCCATGTACTTGGTGAGAATTCAGCGTTGAATCTGCCTTAAGAATTAATCTGTTCTTGTTCACAGTGCTGTGGAGTCGGCAAGCCAAGGCCCCGACTCCAACTCCTCAATTTCCCAAACCTCCGACTCCCTCATACACGGCGCATGTTTAAGTGATAACTGTACTGTAGTAAAATGGTAACATCCGGCTTTTTATCACCTTATGATACAATAATCAAGCTATTTAGGTAGAACAGACACTGACAAGCTAAAGGGTAACAATGTTTTGATCTTTTTAACACTTGTGGGTAGAGTTGAAGAAAAATCTGTATTTGTATCCAAGTCCAGTCTGCACCAACATTGGGAATGTGTAGAAGAGACCTGGGATCAGATTTTGGTCAAGATGTACTTGAATCTGATTCAGAGCACAGAAGGATTCAGGCAGTATTGAAAACCAAAGGTGGATTTCCCAAATACTAACAAAATAATAAAAATTAACATTTTGATTTTTAGGAGCAAAACAGTAACAATTCAGTTACAGGAAAGAATCTGCAGAACTAAGCAGATGCCAAATACTTCCAAGTAAAATTTATGTATAAGGTAGGTAAGATGACTGTATATAAAATTACAGTAGCCTCATGTGCGAAGCTGTAGTGGACGGTGAGATATGGAGCCTGAAAGTCACAAGTTCAAAACATGGTTACCCTTTTGCTTGTCAGTGTAAAATATATTTATTGGATATGACTTTAGAACACAAAAAAATTATAAATATGCAAAACACTGCAGGAACATTTGTTGAGTCTCTGAATTTGTTCTGAGAAATAGTATTGACTCCATCAGATCCTGCATTCATGACCTCACATCTGATCTCATTATTTCCAGGCTAGAGAACGGCCTCTCTATACTAACTTGGGTTGGGGGCAAATCGGTGACCACAGAGGCAACATCTCTAAGGGCATGTCCCCACTGCACGGGTTTTCGGCCGGTTTTTCAGCCGGTTTGCGGTTTTTCAGAACGCCTGAAAAACCGTCCGAAAATGAGCACAATTGTGCTCTATGGAAAACCCGTGCAGCAGTCCCCACTGCACGGGTTTTCCGCCCGGCGGTTTTGTCGCAGGCGGACCGGCGACAAAACATTGACATGCACATCTTCCGTCCGGTTTCCGGACGGAACATGTGCATCTCAATGGGAGGGGGAGGGCTGTTCTCCGCTCGTCACGGAGAAAAGCCATCCGTCCCCCCCCCCCCGCAGCTGTGGGGCCGGCCGCAAAACCGGACAAATACCGGCCGGTATTTGTCCACTGCCGGGTAAACGGCCCCTAACAATGTCAGGGTATAAAGGAATTGCCTCAGCCACAGTCAGTTTTGATGAATGGTTGAACTCTTCTACTTATTCCAAAGCAAGTGAAACATTTTGCTGAAATCTGTTTGCCATGGGAGCGGAATCTTTTCCCTTGGGGAAGCGCTTTGCCTGCTCCATGTCATCAATTACACTCCTCATGTGATGAGGCTGAAGATATGGGAGCAGTAGCACTGGCCGGACCCAATTCCTCTTGCTCTTTGCACTGCATCGAACTATCTGGACCAACTAATTATATATTTTGGAAGTCGGGCCATTTTATGACAACTGCGACTCCTGCAAAATAGACTTCGACTTCACAGCCCTGGTTGTTCAGCTCTGAATTTCTTCAGTGCTGCAAAAAAACACCTGCGCTGCGGAGAATCGCCGTTGTGTTTCTGAGTCAGATTGCAGCCAGTTTTGGACACTTTCTGACATTGTTTCAGTGTTGAATCCGCCTCACAAACAACATCCAAATCGGCCGCATGCACCTATCCTTATAGGGAATTTCACTTACTGGTAATGTGATTTGTTCTTAGGCTGCTCTCACACAGCGCAGTTTTGGTGCAGTTTAAACTGCACTCCAATTAAGCTGCCTTTATTACCAGCAGCTTCTTTCAGTTGTCTGAATTGTTCAGAATGGTGTTTCAAGCAAGTAATCAATGACAGTGTTTGAAGTCTTGGGGAAACAATCACACTAATTGATTCCTCACTTTCCAAACAGTTTAGATAAGTGAAAGAAGCTTGCTGGTAATACAGGCAGTTTAATTGGAGCGCAGTTAAAACTGCACCAAAACTGCACTGTGTGAAAGCAGCCTTAGGCCATGTTCACACGGCTTATTCTGGGACGTAATTCAGTCCGTAATTACGCGCCGAAGTGCGCCAATTACGGGCTGAATCCGTCCCAGTAACTACGGTAATGCACAGTTCTCATAGAGAACTATGCATTACGTCTCCTCTCCCTGCTCGGCGAATACGCCGAGGGGGGAGATAATTGACAGGTCACTTTCTAGCGGTGTATACGCTAGCAATGACTGTCTATGGGCCGGCGATGTGCCTGCCCCCGCTCGCTCCCGCCACCTGGCCACACGGCGTAACTGCGGGGCGAAATTACGCCCCGCAGTTAAGCCGTGTGAACATAGCCTTAGGGAAGCTCATGGGTGTTTTTTCAGCGGTGTCATTCAGCTGACGAGGTTGTCTATAGAGGCTGCCAATAGATGGCAAACACTTGTCAAAAAATTGTCGTCTTCTACCATGCTATAACCCCCTGCAGACACTGAGACAGTATTAGCTTAGTGTCCATAGTAGACAAACCTTCCTGTCTGGCAGGTTCATCTACTTTTTGTTGTTTTCAGCTTTTTGACCTTTACTCCACCTACAAATAAAGAGAATGTAGCGGCGCGGTGTAGCAAGGGCATATCGGGGAAACATATCCCTCATGAGTTGTCAGCCATGTTCATCTGCACTGCTGACTGCCAGTAAGCCATGTGCGGGTCTCAGAGATGGGACCTGTACCTATCAGGCTCTGACGTATTCTATTTAACCCCTTAACGACCGCCCGCCGACTTTAGACGTCGGCTGGTGCGGGTCGTTCGTCTGCAGCGACGTCTTTAGAGCATCCCCTGCGAGCATCGGGTAGCGGAGGAAACCTCCGCTCCCCGATGCTTTAACCCTTTGATTGCGGCGGTGCGTTACCGCAGCGCAATCTAAGGGTTCCCCTGCTCTGTCGGGTGATCGGAACACCCGGTGACCCGACAGAGCTCGGGGGAACGGCTGCACAGTCAGCCCTGGGGACCTAGCGTGGCCCCAAAGCTGTCTGTGTACTAAGCCAGTGACCAGGACGCACTGGGTGCTGTCCTAATCACTGCCTGTGTCAAACCGACACAGATTAGAATGTATTAGCATATATGAATAGGCTAATACATTACTAAGTGTAAAAAAAAAAAATTTTAAAAAATGTTAAACAGTTCTCCCTTCATGTGAGTAAAAAAAAAACAAGAAAAAAAACAGTGTAAAAAAATAAATAATAAAATAAAAAATATTTAATAAAAAATAATTGTGCATAAATTACACTCACAAAAAACCTACACATACTAGGTATCCACACGACCATAATAACCTGTAGAATTAATCTTACAAGTTATTAAATGTGAAATGTGAATGATGTAAAAAAAATATATATATATATTTTTTTTAAATAAAAAAAAAAATACTGCAATTATTTATAAGTGAACTTAAACTACTCTCCCATAAAGTACAACTTGTCTCGAATAAAATGAGGCCTCATCCAACTGCATCATTAAAAAAATAAAAAAATTACAACTGTTGAAACCCAAGGAGGCAAAAACTAAAACAATGTTCTGGTCATTAACTACTTTTCAGGCTTTCGGCCTAAGGGGTTAAAATCTACGGCATGAAAAATTCATGCTGTAGTTCAAGGTTTTAACTACAGCATGGACTGACTGTTGAAATGAATGGCCTTCAGATTACACAAGGACTTTCATGAGGAATCCGATGCAAAATCCACATCAAATTTCTTGTTAAAATCCACTGTGTGAACGTCTCCAAAGGACTTGTTCACACGGAGTTTACACTCCATGTTACAAGCGCTTTTAGGATCTGTCTTGGGGTCCGCACTGTCGGATTTAACAATTAGCAGATTTAACAAGCCCTAATTATTTTTTTTTTAATATTTTTCTTCATCCCCAACAGACTGAACAATTATTACTTTCAGAACAACCCCACACACCTGGGTTTTAGGTAAAACTTTTTGATTTCCATACGGTGATAAAAACCCTGATGTTACCATTTTAGTACAGTGAAGTTATCACTTAAACATGTGCCATGTATGAGGGAGTGGGAGCCCTGATCAGGAGCTATTGCCAGCCGCTTATAAACTGAGCCCGCTCTATACCTTTCTTAAGGGGGATTTGCCAGGACACAAGTTACTTACCCTCCTTATCGGCACAGGGAAAACGTCAACAAATCACGCTGAGTCATGAAAGCTGCAGGGCTGAGAGGGAGGGGGTGAGCAAGGAGTGAGGAATAAGGGAGCGTCTCAAAACTTAAGTGAAATAATAAACAGTACAACAGTGGATTCTCAATACAGCAAGACACAGCCTCAGACTGCACTTTCTACCCGGTGCCTTAAAAGCTCATTCAGATAAGAAGTGTTTCACGCAAGCGCGGCCTGTCAGCTCCTGGGTCGTGTCTAGTGGAAGCTCTCAGGTAACTAAGGGGGATTGAGAAATGCTGTAGCTCTCACAGGCTTCACTTTTTGGAATCACATATATTTAGAAAAGTGATTAAATACCCATTTTGGAGCTTCCCACGTCAACATTACATGCTGGCAAAACCACTTTAATGACATGATGTAACTGTTCATCAAATGTTGGTAAGGGGTTAAAAGGTACATTCACACCATTAGACATTTTAAAGTTATATCCCAAAAAGTACGTCTTATAGTCTGAAAAATAAGGTGCTTGGTTTCCAATTTTAATGTGACTGCTTTCCATTAGTAAGTAGATCTATTCTTGATTAAAGCCTGAGGCTGGGGACCGGCAGCCATGTGCAGATAAAGCCACAGCCGCTTATGGCCGTACAAGTTTGTAGGTGAAACATTGATGTCATCCGGAAACTCGTACGGCCTTCTGCAACCGAGGATTCATCCACATGCGGCTGCCGGACCATGAGGCCCCGGCCTGATCCTGTCTTACTGATGCAAGTATAGGGCTCATTACAGTAAACTTGTGTCATTGGATATAATAGGGATGAGTTCGTTATGTTGGCTTGCTTAGTTTTTTTGGGAGGGCCGACAAGACAAAGGGTCATTGGATTACTATATTAGGGTCAAGTGATGGAAATATTAAGATTGTCGGCTTCTATTTCTTTTTTATAATTGCAAAAACTTTGAGAAGAACGCTCTTATAGAGACTTGTCAGGTTCACGACAGACTGTGTACATTTGCTCAAAACTTGGTTATGTATATTGATGTTTGTTATGAATGTGGTATCATCATTCTTCTCAATAAAAAAAACATTGTTTAAAAAAAAAAAAAAATAGGGATGAGTTCTGGGCCTCTGAACCTAAAAAACAAAAAAAGAATATTCCTGTTTACGGACCGCAAACTGAGATCTTGAAGAGGAATGACAGAGTATACTCGTAAGTTGTAGAACTTTCCACCATATAACAACCGAGTTACTTACAGAAGTTATATTGTTTATATGAGCAAAGATTTCTAAAATAACCAGAATATTCTCTTCCCGGACGCCAGGCTTCCTCAGACCAGTACCAGCGTGTCAAGGGCCTGCTGTTCTCTCAGCTGAATGCGTACGGCCATGGTATGTGGCCCAGGAAGCTTTGTGTGGACAGATTCAAGGCCACAACCTCGCAGGGGCCGGATGGAGATTCTTGGGTTCAGTTTCATTTCACTTGTTAACCTGATGGTTTAGTTTAAGTTTTTCTCTTCAAATGACCCCAGTTGCAAAGGGGAAGGTTGTTTGGTTCGTTTTGCCTATTGACATAAGGCTTCTGTGCCCCCCATGTTTCTTATATTTTGTGCTGGAAATAAACAGTGATCATCATCTGCCCCCGTGTGTTATTGAATGCATATGGTCACCAAATTTTTAAAAAGGGGTCCACTGATATGGGGCAGGGTAGAAACTGATACTGGGTTGGAGGCCCAGATGCTTTCGCTTTTTGGGGTCTTGATCCCAAGTTTCATCTCTCCAAGCTTTGTTGTACTATTTGATATTTGGGCCCTACAGAAAACCATGTACAGTTAAATGTCTTTCAAGTAGTTACATAGTTGGGATGCTTGAAAAAAGACGTGTCCATCAAGTTCAACCAAGGGTGGCGAAAATGTGGTTGAAGGAAGGGAGACAAAGATTTCTGCTCCAGGGGAGACCCCATCTCTGACCCCAGAGCCGCCACCAGCCAGGATCCAGAGTTTTACATAGCTACGTACGCATTAATATTCTTTAGTTTCAGGTAGGTATCTAAGCCTTTCTTGAAACTCTCTACAGTTCCTGCTGTGACCAGCTCCTCAGGCGGCAATTCCACAGATTCCCAGTTCATATAGTGAAGAACGCTTTTCTCCTATGGAGATTGAATCCTTTTTTCTCCAGCCGAAGGGAATGTCCTCTTGTCTTTTGAGGGGGCTTCACTTGAAATAATTTTTCCCCATACTTTTTATAGGAACCATTTAGATATTTATACAAATTAATCATGTCCCCCCGAAGCCATGTTTTCTCAAGACTAAGTTCAATTCTACTAACCTCTCCTCATAACGAAGATGCTCCATTCCTCTTATAAGTTTGTTGCTGTCTTGTACTCTCCTAGCCAAGGTTAAAACTGCGGCCCCCAGCTCTTGGGGAAACAAAAAAACCCCCATCATGCATTTATAAATCTATAACTGGGCATGATGGGATTTGTTTTTTTTCCCCAAACACTGAGGGCCGCGTTTGAAACCCCTACTTTTGCCCATTACATCTTTTCTATAAAGGGAGCCCAGAACTGAACACTTTTCAAGGGGTTCCCCAAATGCTTTATCAGCGGTTGTCTCATGTACAGATCACCTATCCATGTCTTACTAGGGAATAAACACTTGGACAAAATTGTTGGTCTCCTTATGTTAAAAAACGCAAAGCAGTTGTTACTGAAATAATTTGAAACGTAAAGTAATAAACTTTATGAAAATCATGAAGAAAAAAAGCATTGCTTTTGAATTGTGATTTAACCAAAAATTTAAAAAAAGAAAACCTAATGAAACTGGCCTGGACAAATATAATGGCACCCTCAACCTAATTTTTTTTTGCACAACCTTTTGAGGCAGTAACTACAAACAAATGACTTCTGTAACTCTCAATAAGACTTCTGAATCTATCCACAGGTATTTGGCCCACCCCCTTGTCTATAGTGTCCATATTTTGGGGCCGACTCCTCATGCTCCACCTGTCCACAGGTATTTGGCCCACTCCTCATGCTCTACCTATCCACAGATATTTGGCCCACTCCTCGTGCTCCACCTGTAAACGGATTTGGCCCACTCCTCATTCCCCCTGTCCACAGGTATTTGCCCACCCTCCTCTCAAACCTTTTACACAGTTTTTTGGCCCCACCCCCCTATTCTCCCCCCTGCCCAAAAGGGGTTTTTGGGGCCCACCTCCTCCCATGTCCACCTGTGGGTATTTGGCCCACTCACCCCCTGCTTACCTTTCCACAGGTATTTGGCCCCCCACTCTTTGCTCCACCTGTCCCGGGTTTATTTGGCCCACCCTAATCTCTACCTTAAACCCACCAGGTATTTTGGTCCACTCCTTCTGCTCCCCCCTTCCCCTACGGTTTTTGGGCCCACTGCTTGGACGCCCCCGGGGATTTCAGTTTCAGCTCCTTCCACAAATGTTCAATATGATTTAGATCAGGGCTCATAGAAGCCACTTCAGAAAGTCCAGACTTTGCCTTAGCCCTTTTGGATGTTTTTAGCTGTTTTTTTGGGGGTCTTTAGAAGTTTTCTGACACAGGAAAATTTTTTGCTTAAATTCCCTTATAGTTCTTGGGATTTCATTGTACCCTGCACAAATTCAAGACCCTGTGCCTGATGCAGCAAAGGAGGCCCAAAACATAGCCAAGCCTCCCTCATGTTTCACAGTAGGTGCAATGTTCGTTTCTTTGCATGTTTCCCTTTTGCATCTGTTAACATAGAGTTGATGTGACTTGCCAAAAAGTTCAGGTCTTGCCTCATCTGTCCAAAGGATGTTCTCCCAGAAGCTTTGTGGCTTGTTAATTTGCATTTTGGCAAAGTTTTTACTTCTTTAAAGAGGCTTTCTCACTACCATGATTAGCTTTCAACATGTAAGGAAAAGTAAATGAAGATTATTATCAAACATGTTGCTTTTCTATTTTGGTTTGTTGAGTAGATAAGTGAGTACACACAAGTTTCTCTTGGTTACCGACCTCTCCCCCTCTTTCTACTACAGCGGAAAAACTGCTATTCATCAACAGTGATGTCACTTCCTGCTGTGTTTAATCTAGAAACAGAGCTTTGTTTCTTAAACCTCTTCCTGATGGAGCCTCTCGTTTTTCCTCCCCACCTTCCCAGAGCCATAACTTTTTTATTTTTCCACTATCGTAGAAAAACTAGGGCTTTTATTTTGCGGGCAAGATGAATTTCCAAAATGGTTTATTCTAACCATAAATAGCGGGGAAAACCCGAAAAAAAAAATTCTAAGTGGGGCAAAACGTAAAAAAAAAAGTACTTGCGCCATGTTTATGGGAGTTTTGTTTTTATGGCGTTCGATCTTTCTTAAAAATGTGTTCTCTGTATTCTACAGGCTGATACAAATCCGGCAATACCAAACATGTAGGGTTTTTGGTATGTTTTGGTACCGTAAAAAAAAATTCCAAACGCTTTCTTTTTTTGAAATTTACGCAACGGCGCCAATAACTTTTTTGTACTAACACCTACTGACCTGAGTGAGGGACATTTTTTGCAGGCTGAGGTGTACTTTTTGTTGGTACTAGTTTGGAATACATGCAACTTTTTTGATGAAATTTATTCCAATTTTTAGGGCGAAAAGACCCTTTTTTGGTGTTTTGGAATTTTTTTTCTTCTACGGTGTTCAGCCTACGGGATAAGTGATGTTATATTTTAATAGATTCATGGTGAAGGTGCTTGCTCCCTTCATCCATTGTTCTTTTCTAGATTCCCGAACTTCCTCTCACGTGCTGACATGGCAGTGATAACCGAGTATTAAAAAGACCATCCGTATAGATCAATTGAAAATCCGAGTTGTAGTCTACACGACTCATAACCACAGTTCTCACAAAAAAATTTGGAACATTCTTACACCGGATTTTAGTTTTAAAAAAAAAAAAGTGTCCCAAACATTTCTACATTGGATCCACGTCCAAAACCAGTTAATAAGGGACTCGTTTTTTTTAGTAAATCGGCGGGGAACAAAAAAAAAAACCCAAATCCACATTTTAATCCGAAGAATTTTGACTGTCATTGTATTACCCTTAGTTCGCACACGCAGGGTTTTTCCCCGGGTTTTTGACGCCTATTTGGCATTTTAAAACCCTAAAACAAAACCACTGTAAAACCATCCCCATAGACTTACACAGAAAAAACCAATTTTTGTCATACACCCGGAAAATTTTTTTTAGATGGGTTTTAAAAAACCTGTTTTTTTTTAAAAAAAAAAAAAAAAAAAAATTGGAACATGAGTTTGAACTAGAGAACAGAAGCTAGAACATAGGAATCTCATACAACCCAAAAATTTGGGCACACCTTCTATTCCCAAAATTTTCTGTATTTTATGCTATAAAAATTTTAATTCACACTGAAGGCACAAAAAATATAATTTTAACACATGTGGAATTAATCTTAACAAAAAAGTTGAAAAAACTAAAAAAAAAGTTTATATTCTATTCTTCAAAGTACCACCTTTTTCTTTTATTTTCCCCTTTGCACATTTTCCCCTGATGACTTCAAGAGGGATCACCTGAAATGGGTTTTTACTTCACAGGTGGCCCTGTCAGGTTTAATAAGTGGATTTCTTTCCTTATAAAGGGGGGGGACCATCTTGGTTGTTCAGAATCAGGTGGGAAAAAACACTAAGTAAAGAAAAAAAAGAGTGGCCCCATTACTTTAAGAAATGAAGGCAGTCAGTCCAAAATTTTGGGGAAAATTTGAAAGTGTCCCCACTTGCATGGCAAAAACCATCAAGCACAAACCAAAAAACTGGCTCACATGAGGGCCGCCCCAGGGAAAAGGGAAAAGCAAGAGTCACCTCTGCGCGGAGGGAAAATTCTCCGATCACCCCCCAGAAATCCCGGTTTCACAGTCAGTTTAAAACCAGGCAAAGCCACACAAGTCACACAACCATCCTACAACAACTGTTAAAGGGGACTTGGGGCAGCAACCTTTATGGGAAAAAAGCTCTAGAAAAACCCCTGCAAGGGCAGGAAACAACAAAGAGATTGTTTTGGCCTAAAGAACACAAGGAATGGACATTTTCCAGTGGAAACTGTGCTTTGGTCGATATTTCCAAATTTGAGATCTTTTTTTCCAACCACCGTGTCTTTGGCGACGCAGAAAAAGGGGAACGAATGGGGCTCTACATCCTTTTTTCCCACCGGACGTGGAGGAGGGGGTGTATGGGGTGGGGGGGGCTTTGCTGGTGACACTTTTGGGGAAAATTTAAGGGGCGAAACCAGATTTACCACAAACCCCTTGCACGCTGTATTCCATCCGGTTTTCGTTTAGTTGGCCATCATTTATTTTTTTAACAGGGCAAAGACCCCAAACACCCTCCAAATGGTAAGGGGTATTTGCCCAAGAAGGAGAGGGATGGGGGAACGCCCGATGACCTGGCCTCCCAGCCCAGACCGAACCCAATCAATGGTTTGGGGTGGCTGGACCGCAGAGTGAAGGCAAAAGGGCCAACAATGTTAGCACTCTGGGAACTCCTTAAGACGGGGGAAGACCTTTCAGGGGGACTACCCCTTGGGTCATCAAGAAAATGCCAAGAGTGCAAACTAATCAAAGCAAAAACGGACTTTGAAGAACCTAGAATAAAGACATATTTTTATTGTTTCACACTTTTTTGATAAGATAAATTCCAATTGTTATTCATATTTTTAGCCTCGTGGAATTACAATTTTTATAGTCACGAAAATAGACAAATTTTTGGAATGAGGTTGGGGCCAAAAATTTTTTCTTACTGTTATACAAGTACCTATCTCGGGCAATAGATAATCCTTTCACTATCGACTAAAACAATTGAAAAACCACATCCAAAAACCGTATTTTGTTCTTTGTCGGGTGGAAGCAGCCTTTGAGGGCATATGGATGATAGGAGGGTATTGAAGAAGAAAGACACTTTCTTGCTCTAAATGTGAACTAGCAGAGCTATATTCGTTATACTAGGAAGCTTCTAGTGAGAGAGAAGACACACTGTTATCTGTGTATTGACATACAAAGATAACTGTGAATTACATATGACACAGGCTAATTTTCCTTTCCCCCTAAAGTAGGGTTAACGTTTTCCAGAAAACTTTTCCCCGCTGAAAAAAACAGCAGAGGTGAAAGGGCCCTAAATCTTTTAGTATTTTTGTGTCTCAATGAAATTTCCCCTGTTTATACTTCCAAAAAATGTACCATCATGCTGGTAAAACCTCAACCCCCCGTAACCAATACTGAAGCGAGTCAACTTTCCCAAATTTGGGCGCAAAAAAATATCATTTAATAGGCGAATTTTTTCAAAAATAACAAAGCAAGAACATTGAGGATATGTAAACCCCTAACGTTAAATAAAACTTTTGGGTTAAAACAAGCCGGATCAGGGCCGAATAAATAAAGTCCCTCCATGATTCTCTTCGGAAGTCTTGTGAGGGTCTTGTGGTAGCCTCGTCGTATCCTCCTTGAAGCCCTCTACCCTTCTACTGCCTCCCACTACAACCACAGCTGTACTGGGGTGTCCATAGAGTCCGGCAGATGGAGGGAGTGGGGAGAACCCGCTGGTTCTGAAGCCTTTGGCAGTGGAGTGATCATTTCTCCATCTCTGCAGTCACTTTTTAGCAGCAGCGCAGATAATAAATATAAAAATATATATACATCTCTAGAAATATGTACAGAGGAGGCGACAGTTCAATAAATAATGCATTACAAAAGCGAGGAAGGTATAAGGTAGTTTGTTTCCACGGAAGAGTAAGGAGGATGGTCATTCTGCGTCTTACAGTGGGTTAGACCTATGGTAGGAGAACACATGTTAGTATACAGCAACACCTGGAGCAAGCGTCGGACAGAAGGGTGTACTTAGTCACACAATTTATGCAACTTATTGCGCTTAAAGGGGAACTCCTACCTCTAGGATGTGCCATCACTTCATAATCGGTGAGTGAAGGGGACACAGCAGTAATTCAGTGCAGCCTCTCTGCACAGCGGTGATCCCTGCCACTTGCATCAGTGCTGCAGCCCCTTTATTCTCAGGATTATGGGTTCGACCTTTATGATCAAAAAGTGATGCAGATTCTAGAAATACACCATGACTTTATAAAATGTGAGTAACCTACTTGCTTGCATTAAAGGGGTGTCCCCATCTCATTGATAAGCTTTAAACAATTAGGCAAAGGACATTCTTACCAAATTCATTTCTGTGCTGATTTAGCTTCATTCTAAAGATAAAGCAGGTTATCTATCCTGCTTGTTTACAGAAGGTTTCCTACAACCTCTTTGCTGTATCCACCCCCCAACCTGTTCCTGCTGATAAGGAATAGGCAGTCAAGCCATGTTATGAGGACCATTTTCGATGTTGGCTGCGCTTAGCCCATGAGGAAAGTCACATGAGGTGTGCTGGCTTGGTGGGTATATAAAGTGGGTGATAGGCTGTCTGCACCCATATCCCTCTTCAGTAAAAGAGGTGATTTTGTCAGAGTTGCAGAAAGGGATGATTATTGGCTTTTGGGCCAAGGGTGTTGGTATTTTTGAAACTGCAGTTTGTGAGCTGTTAGCGGCTGCTGTGGTGAAAGTGTACGGTGAGTAGACAAATGGTGTCATTGTGAATAAGTGACGTGGAAACTGCAAAGCACCACACACTATTGATGTGAGAGGTGAACGTCAGCTACGAAGGTGTCCGCGGGTGGGGGATACACGACAGGGGAGCAGCTCACCACCAAAATGAAACGGACAACCAGACGTGTGTCTTAACACAACAGTGAACCTACAGTGTATGGTTTCCGGGGCAGACAGATGACACTGTTCGTCTGCCTAACCCTACTGTGTATGGGGGCCCCGAAGCAGACGGATGTCACTGCACCTCTGCTAACCCTACTGTGTTGGGGCCCCGAAGCAGAACGGATGCCCACTGCCCCTCTGCTAACCTACTGTGTTTGGGGCCCCAGAGCAGACGGATGTCCACTGCACCTCTGCTAACCCTACTGTGTATGGGCCCCAGAGCAGTCGGATATCACTGCACCTCTGCTAACCCCTACTGTGTATGGGACCCTGGGCAGACGGATGCCCACTGCACCCTCTGCTAACCCTACTGTGTGTGGGGCCCAGAGCAGACGGATGTCACTGCACCCTCTGCAACCCTACTGTGTATGGGGCCCCGGACAGACGGATGTCACGCACCTCTGCTACACCCTACTGGTTATGGGGCCCCGGAGCAGACTATGTCACTGCACCCTGCTAACCCTCTGTGTAGGGGGGCCCTGGAGCATCGGATGTCACTGCACCTCTGCTAACCCTACTGTGAAGGGGGCCCCCGGGAGCAACGGGTGTCACTGCACCTCTGCTAACCTTACTGCTATGGTTGCCCGGAGCAGACGGATGTCACGCACCTTCTGCTAACCCTACTGTGTATGAGGCCCCGAGCAGACAGATGTCACTGTACCTCTGCAAAACCGTACTGTGTATGGGCCCGGAGCAAAATGGATGCCCACTGCACCTCTGCTAACCCTACTGCGTATAGGGCCCTGGAGCAGACGGATGTCACTGCACCTCTGCTAAACTCTACTGTGTATGGGCCCGGAGCAGCGGATGTCACTGAAACCTCTGCTAACCCTACTGGTATTAGGGCTCGGAGCAGACGGATGTCACTGCACCTCTGCTAACCCTACTGTGTATGGGGGCCCGAAGCAGACGGATGTCACTGCACCTTTGCTAACCCCTACTGTGAAATGGGGCCCCAAAGCAGAAGGATGTTACTACACCTCTGCTAACCCTCCTTTGTATGGGGCCCCGGAGCAGACGGTTGTCACTGCCCCCTCTGCTAACCCTACTGTGTATGGGCCCTGGAGCAGACGGATGTCCCCTGAAACCTCTGCTAACTCTACTGTATAGGGGGGCCCCGAAGCAGATGGATGTCACTGCACCTCTGCAAACCCCAACTGTGTATGGGCCCTGGAGCAGATGGATGTCACTGCACCTCGCTAACCCTAACGTGTAGGGGGACCCGAGCAGACGGATGTCACTAGCACCTCTGCAACCCTACTGTGTATTGGGGCATCGGAGCAGACGGATGTCACTGCACCTCTGCTAACCCTACTGTGTATGGGCCTTTGAGCAGATGGATGTCACTGCACCTCTGCTAACCCTACTGTGTATAGGGCCCGAAGCAGATGGATGTCACTGCACCTCTGCTAACCCTACTGTGTATGGGACCCTGGAGCAGACGGATGTCATTACTCCTCTGCTAACCCTCCTGTGTTGGGGGCCCCGGCGAAGACGGATGTCACTCCACCTCTGCTAACCCTACTGTGTATGGGGCCCCGGAGTAGACGGATGTCACTCCACCTCTGCTAACCCTACTGTGTATGGGGCCCCGGAAAGTAAAACGATGTCCACTGGCACCTCTGCTAACCCTACTGTGTATGGGGCCCCAGAGCACACGGATGTTACTGCACCTCTGCTAACCCTACTGTGTATGGGGCCCCAGAGCACACGGATGTTACTGCACCTCTGCTAACCCTACTGTGTATGGGGCCCCGGAGTAGACAGATGCCACTGCACCTATATCTCTACTGTGTATGGTTGCTCTCAGCAGACGGATGTCACTGCACCTCCACTGACTTGAAAAGGGTTGTCTTCTCAAATGAGTCATACTTTCTGCTTCATCAAACAGATGCTAGAAAGTCGGGGATCAAACACCCTGCAACCATTACTGGAAGAACATAAGCTGGTGGTGACAGTGTTCTGATCTGGGGACTGTTTAAGTGGCATCCTCTGGGTCACTCCGCCATGTGTGAGGTGATCTCAACCCATTTGGGTATGAATTCATCCTTACAGATCATGTACACCCATACATGCTGATTGTCTCCCCTGGGGCGAATTGGATATTTTAGCAAAACAATGCGACAACTCACACGGCCAGAAATGTCTGACATTGGTTGGAAAAGCATGAGCAAGACTTCCAGATACTACCCTGACCCCTAATTCCCCAGACTTGAACCCGATTGAGCCTCTGTTGGAGCCCCTGGATGGTGGTGTTGGCTCTATGGCCCCTCCAGCAGCTGTGGGATGCAATGGCTCCAGATACCTGTGACAACCTACCAGGACCTTATTGAGTCCCAACCAATAGATCTGTGCTGCACATCTGAATATTAGCTACTGTGTAGCTGCTATAGCACAGTGGTGGTCAGTGACTTAGAAAACCATCTATATACAGGATAGATAACCTGCTTTATCTTTGAATTGAAGCAAAATCAGAGCAGAAATGTTTAGTTACCTTTGCTTTAATGTTTAGCGCTAATCCATGAGCTGGGAATACCCCTTTAAAGTTGACTTACTGCAAGTTTTTGGTGAAGCAATGTTCTCTTTTAGTAGGAGAGTATTCGAATCCAAAAGTTGCAGGATTTCATGCACAAGTCAGTTGTACAAAATCATCACTTATACCATCAATGAGTGTCCGACTGCTGTTACTCACAACGGATTGCTCTGCCACTTTGTCTCCAGTCGCCTATTTCCAACCACATGGTGAGCCATTTATAGTCAATAGCTTACCGTGGGGTATCCAGAAAAAGTGGTGCCGACAGGAGACAAAATGGTAAAAATCTGCCTTTCTGCTGCTGTCACTTTTTTCTAGTGATCATGAGGGATCCCAGCAGTTGGGGAATGGCCTATCCTAGGAGTAGCCCTTGAAGTGGGGTATCTTATCAAGACTTTAAGGGTGTCCTGCAGACCCTCTATTATCCAGAGTAGAGAGCCATTGTAAAGACTTAGGGCGACATGTCACAACACGGTAACGGCAGTTTTTTGGTCTATATTTATGCTAAAACCCCTTTTTGGCCCATTTTTTTTTGTAAGAACTGTCTCACAAAAACTAGGCGCATTATACCCCGGGGGCCGACATTTTGTAATCGCCAAATAGTTGCACTGTGCGCCCCCGTTGCGCAATGCCCCCTATTGAGGCCATTCCCAAATTTATGCGCTCTTGTCGGGGCAATGCCCGCGATGGGGCATTCATATACTATCAATGATATGCATGCCCGTGAGTAGCGCAATGCCCTTTTTTTGATGAAGCGCCTTTTTCGGGGCACTTTGGGTATTCCTGACCCCAGATTTCGAAGTATGGGATTTTGAGACCACTTTACACTGACTTAATGCGCCGAAAACTGGCATAGATACGCCACTTTTCGACATGTCGCCCTTAGTGTGACCAAGTACTACCTTTATCTGTATGAGGAGGGTGGACAAGCCAACAGTTACCAGCTACTGTCCGGTGGTACGCCGGGACCCCTAACCGTCAGCTGTTTTAGAGAGGCAAGTTGTGGTTATTGCTCTGCTTTACCTGTGGAAGGTTCTTTGCTTGATTCTCTTTCCTATGAATACTTATGTCTCACTCAAAGTGAACCTATGGAAATGGTGCGAGCCGTGTAAGACTACATTATTAAAGCCAAAACCACAAGATACAAAGGTCAGATGTTCAGTCTTGTAAAAAGTGAAACATAAAGATAATGTATCACATCTATTTTATTTTACTAATTAAGACCAGATAAATATTAACTTATTTTTATGTTCTTATTTTCTGCTTGTAGATTTTTTTCTATTCCACTTTTTGTACCTGATTATGAGGGAGGGGAGGTAGCCATCTTGCCTGAGATTCTTCTCACAGCATTTAGAGAGATGCTTTACAGCAGCTGTATTGATATAGGAGTTATATGGGAGAGTGTTGTGGGCATTGTCTGTGGAGGGGAGCTGTGACCATTATCTGTTGTGAATGGTGCATCCTGTGTCATCTACACATAGGTGTCACCTTTGATTGTAATCCTGCAATCCTACATAACAGGAAATGTCAGTATATTATTAGGCTTAGTAGTCAGAAAACTGCAATTTACACTACTCACAAAAAGTTCTGAATATGCTTTTGGTTGAAATTTCAGGATGAACATAAAATGTCTTGATTTTTTTTTTTATGAACTAATGAGACCATATCTTCCCTTTAGAAGCACACATCCAACTGTTCAGTGTTTCAGGACTTTTTGCACATCTTGCTGGTCTCTAACAAGGAGCTTAATGGCAAAATCCACAACAGTTGTTTGATCCCTGAATCACCCAATAAATTTAGGGGATCAATTTGAATTGGGATTTAAGCAGCCCCCTTCATCCTGCCGTTCACATTGTGACATCACGAGACCAAGACAACACCTTTCAATTGATCAACAGGACCTCGCCATTGTGAGGCTTCAAGCAGGATGCTCTCAGACGGAAGTGGCCACTGAGCTTAGAGTGTCACAGTGTCATCAGCAGGTTGTATCAGATATACAGAGAGACTGGAAGAGTCACAGAAAGGCAAAGAAGTGGACGTCCCTTGGCTACATCACACACTGATGAACGCTTCATTGCAAACAATTGGTGTCATGATGTTACAGTGCGGACAGCATGATGAGGACTGTTTAAATCCCAATTCAAATTGATCCCCCTAAGGGTGCTTTCACATGGTGCATTTTTTTATTCGTTTTTTGTTTTTTTTTGCTGAAATGCACAGCATTAATTACTGTGTATTTCTGCAAAAAATGCATCAAAAACGCACTGTGTGAATGCACACTAAATTTATTTGACAATTCAGGGATCAAGCACCTTTTTAGAGATCAGCAAGTTGTACAGAAAGTGCTGAGACATTGAACAGTTGGACATGTGCATCTAAAGGGAAGAGATGGTCTCATTTAATGTAGTTCATTCAAAAAAAATTTCAAGAAATTTTATGTTCATCCAAACCTCAACCAAAAGCCAAATATCCCTAACTTTTTGTGAGTAGTGTGTATATACATGCACACAATATATATATATATATATATATATATATATATGTATATGTGTATATATATGTATATATGTATATATATATATGTATGTATATATATATATATATGTATGTATATGTATATGTATGTATATATATATATATATAAATATATATGTTATGTATTATATATATGTATTATGTATATATATATATATGTATGTAATGTATATATATATATGTATGTATGTATATATATATATATGTATATATATATATATATATATATATATATATATGTGTGTATATATATATATATATATATGTGTGTGTGTGTATTTGTATGTATGATACTGCTGCTGTGATAAAATAAAAAAGACACATACTGCCGTTCCAGCACTGACGCTGCTGGTGGTCTCTGTTCTGTCTACTTGCAGGGGTCAGCTTGTGGGTGCTGCAGCCACCAATTGCCAGAATACAGCTCTGAGAGGTGAAATTGGGCAATTGCACATGACCATTGGAGCCAGTCAGAGGCTGCAGCGCAGGTAAACAGAAGGACATGGAGAACATCAGCAGTGTCAGGGAATGGCAGCGAGTGTGTTTTTTTTATATTTTTGTACAGGAGCAGTATATTATTCATTTATTTTTTGACCCTGACAACCCTTTTAACATAAAAACTTGATTTGAACAGTAGGTCATTTTCTGATAACACTTTCTCCATAAATAGGACCAGTGACCTTTTTTGTCAGTCATCTGTTTTAGTAAATCCTTGTGTCCACTGTGAAATAACAATCCTGGAGCCTCTTCTCTTATATCTCTGTGTTGTGCTGTTCCTCTATTATACCTCCTGGAAAAGTATCACTGAATCTGTCAGATGGGAGTCACCATTCCAGTTTTCAGAGGGGCGTGTCTACACTACACTGGCTGCCAGCTCTGATTGGGCAGTGTCAGACTGTGCAGGAACACGCCCCCAATTGGTAACACCCAGCTGACAGATTCAGTCATATGTTTCTAAGATAAAATGCTCCAGAATTATTATTTTCATAGAAAACACAAGTATTTTCACAAAACAGACATGTCAGGAGAGGTCACAGGTCCTCACTAAGGGCCTCATGTATGAAAACTGTCTAGGTCTAAAACTCACTTTGTTGCCCATAGCAAACAATCTGAGCCCATAGCAACAAAGCGCCACTTTCATATAGTTCTCTTTAAAAATGAGAGGGGTGCTCTGATTGGTTGCTATGGGCTCTGATTAGTTGCTATTGGCTCTGATTTGTTGATATGGGCTCTGATTGGTTTCTATGGGCAACAAAGTGAGTTTTAGACCGAGTCAGTTTTCAACCATGTGGCCCTTAGAGTGTGGATTTCGATAGCAATGAAGGATTGTTACCTCAGTGGCGAACACACACTGCTCAGAGGTGCCTGGGAGCAGGTATATTGGAGGAAAAAGAGCATCTTGGTGCTGGCCCAGGGCATTGCTGGGTCTGACATCTGACTTTCCGCTATAATAGAGATATATATTTGTTATAGAAAAGTAGAAGTCATATTGGAAATAGATTTAAGACCCTGTTTGCATCATTTATTCTGTTAACATTTAGCGTATACGCCAGGAAAAGCTTCCGACACATGCGTTTGACAGAGTCTGACTAAAAGTGTCGCTGTCGCCCATAAAATTCTATTTAGGATCCATTTACTGGCAAGATTGGGGCACAGGTAATGTGGCGATTTGGGCCAAAATCCTGGTGTACATGCCTCACACCACATTTATGATTTGTTTTAGACACTTTTACAATCCGTCAGACAAGGTGGGAATTTATGTCATTCCAGCTTAACCCTTTAACACAAAAAAAATTATTTTACTCTTAATTTTTTTCCTCCTTGCCTTCCAAAAGCCATAACATTTTAATTTTTCCACCTACATATACATATGAGGGCTTTTTTTTTGCGGGACAAGATGTACTTTCCAGTGGTGTTATTCATATTACTATAGAATATACTGGGGAACGGCAAAATTTTTTTAAGTGGGGCAAAATGTGAAAAAAAATGTACTTGCGCCATGTTTGCGGGAGTTTTGTTTTTGCGGCGTTCAATCTTCGGTAAAGATGATGTGTTCTCTGTATTCTACAGGTTGATACGCATCCGGCAATACCAAACATGTACGGTTTCTGTTATGTTTTGGTGGTGTAAAAAAAATTCCAAACATTTTTTATATTTGAAATTTGCGCCGTGGTGCCAGTTTGTGCGACCAATAACTTTTTTGTACTAACACCTACGGACGTCAGTGAGGGTGAATTTTTTGCGGGCTGAAGTGTACTTATCGCTAGCAGTTTGGAATGCATGCAGCTTTTTTGATCACTTTTATTCCAATTTTTATAGGACATGAAATGACCAAAAAAACGCAATTTTGGCGTTTTGGAATTTTTTTTCTTCTACGGTGTTCAGCGTATGGGATAAATGATGTTATATTTTTATAGATCGGACTTTTTCGGACGTGGCGATACCAAATATGTGTAACTTTTTTTCATTATTTTATTGTTTTTATTTGTACAATTTGGAAAGGGGGGGATTTGAACTTTTAATACTTTTTTTTTTTTTTTTTTTTTACACTTTAAAACTTTATTATTTTTTTTTTTCACTGTAACATTGAGTCCCCCTATGGTGCTTGACCACTAGGGGACGCGATCGTTTATACAGCCTAATGCATTGCATAGACAATGCATTAGGCTGTACCAAGATGGCGTTTTCCCCACTTCCTGTTTTTGGCCGGAAGTGGGGCAAACGGGAACATGGCAGCGATCAGAGCCTTCATAAGGCTCCCCGCCGCCATGTTAGCCCATCGGACTTGGCGATCTTATCGCTGATGTCCCGATCAGGCTGAAAAACTGTGCGCAGCACTGTTTTTCATTCATTTAGACGCCTCGGCCATCTTTGCCGCGACGTCTAAAGAGTTAAACAGCGCGGGTGGTCGGCGCCGCCCACCCTTGCTGCAAGCGCCGGGTGTTAGCTGCAATTAGCTGCTAACACCCGGCGGCTGTGTAACAGGGTCGCGCTGCGATCCGGTTACACATCTGCTTACAACCACCATGACGTTCCTATACGTCAGGGTGGTTGAAAGGGTTAAGGCTATGTTCACACGGCTTATTCAAGCCGTAATTGCGGGACGGATTTCGCCTGCAATTACGGCGTGTGTACGGGGGCGGAGGGGGCCGGCAGCTCGCCGGCCCCATAGACTTTCATTATCCGCGGCGCGTATCCCTCCGGGATAATGTGCATGTCACTTTCTCCCTGCTGGCCGTATTTCGCGAGCAGGGAGAGGAGACGGAATCCATAGTTCTCTATGAGAACTATGGATTACTGTAATGACGGAGACGGATTTCAGCCCGTAATTCACGCAGTACAGCGCACAATACGGACTGAAATCCGTCCCAAAATCAGCCGTCTGAACATAGCCTAAGAAGTCACAAACAGCAGGTGCTCAAACATTTGTAATTTGTTGGAAAAGTGGGTGAGCTTAGCAAAGAACCGATGTGGCCTCCTGTGGCCCGACACATTCACTAAACCTTACGCCACTTTGAGGCGTCACTTAAGCCAGAGATCTTATCCAGTGGGCATAGCTATTTTTAGACAGGTGCTCGTACACTGATGCATGCGCTAAATGTATAAAGCCTTAAAGGGTTTGTCTCACTACATCGATTCATCGTACCTCCATCCTGTTTTCAGTTTCATTTTTTGAATTTGGGGCATGTTTACTGACTTCTACTGGCCTGAGTGACAAGCTGCTGAGGACACCAGGTCTGTAGCTATAGTGACCAGTGCTGGCCACCTATCGGTAGAGATCGAACAGGTCTGTAGCTATAGCGACCAGTGCTGGCAGCCTATCAGGAGAGATCAAACAGGTCTGTAGCTATAGCGACCAGTGCTGGCAGCTTATGAGAGATTGAACAGGTCTGTAGCTATAGCGACCGGCACTGGTAGCCTATCAGGAGAGATCGAACAGGTCTGTAGCTATAGCGACCAGCGCTGGCAGCTTATAAGGAGAGATAGAACAGGTCTGTAGCTATAGCGACCGGCACTGGCAGCCTATCAGGAGAGATCGAACAGATCTGTAGCTATAGCGACCTGAGGAGCTGATGCAGCCCATACAAGAGGGGATATCTAGGAATAGGTAGGACGTTGTTAATGCACATATATTGCAAAGTGACTTGTTTTTGCAAGATCTTTAACATAAAAAGCAGCAATCCTTGTAGGGAGACAACCCCTTTAATATGTTTTCCGCAACCTACTTTGGCGCACATTTTATTCAGACAGGTGTGTTTAAGACCAGTCTTCATACATTGCTCCCAAAGTGACTACACATTCTCCAGGTTTATCATACACCATGAGCAATTGTGATAAATCTGCCGCATTTTTAGACAGTCTAATCTAGGTTTACACAGTCTAACGGCCTCATTTATCAAGTGTCTAATAGTAAGACTGTCCTTGTTGCGCATAGCAACCAATCATCCCATGGGAACCAATCTGCTCATAGCAACTAATCAGAGTTGATAGCAACCAATCAGAGCTCAGCTTTCATTTCTTATGCTGCTCTGAAAAAATGAAAGCTGAGCTCTGATTGGTCGCTATGAGCTCTTATTGGTTACCACGAGCTCTGATTGGTTGCTATGGGCTCTGATTGGTTGCCATGAGCTCTGATTTGTCGCTATCAGCTCTGATTGGATACAATGGGCTCTGATTGGTTGCTATGGGCAACAAGGACAGTCCTACTATTAGACAGTTTTCATACATAAGGCCCTAAGTATTATACATTATTAGTAAATCTCCATCTTTGGGGCAATCCAGCTCGCTCTCGTAACCGCGTTGTGATACATTGTTGGGCATTTGCGACATATACTCCTCTCTTTCCATTAACCCAAAGAAGGGCATTCACCCGAAATGTTGCTAAGCTGCATTAATACACAATGGGACACAGAGGTTATGGCTTTTATTATGACATGAACGAATCAGTAAAATTTCCAAAACTACTGCACTCACAATCGTCTAGAGTGCGACTATTTCCATACATTATTGTGTAACGGTTAGGCAGTGTAAACATCTACTGTGTGCACAGTTATTAGGCCGGTGAGCGTTTTGACTATATCAGAATTTTTATGCATATTTTCCAACTTCAAGCTGCATAAACTTGAATGCTTATAGGATGAAGCTTATCAGGTGATGTGTATTTGTGTAATGAGGGAAGCAGTGACATAAGGCCGAGTTCACACGGCTTATTCACGCCGTAATTGCGGGACGGATTTCGCCAGCAATTACAGTGTGTGCTCCGGAGCGGGAGGAGGAGGGGGGGGGGGGAAGCTCGCCGACCCCATAGACATTCATTATACATGACGCGTATCCCGCCGGGATAATGTGCATGTCACTTTCTCCCCGCTCGCGAAATACGGCGAGCGGGAAGAGAAGACGTAATCTATAGTTCTCTATGAGAACTGTGGAATACCGTAATGACTTGGACGGATTTCAGCCGTATTTCGCGCAGTACGGCGCGAAATACGGAACGAAATCCGTCCCAAAATAAGCCGTGTTAACATAGCCTAAGGGTGCTTTCACACAGTGCAGTTTTTTTGTTTGTTTTTTTTTGGTGTGTTTTCTTCTTTGCAATAATGCAAAGCATTTCAGGGTCGCAAGAAATGTGTTGAGAAAAAAAAAAAGCCAAATTAACTGCCAAAGATTCGTGAAGAGACCAGGAAGCTATTATACTCCAGGGCTGTCATATTCCAGAATTGCAACCTCACTGTAGGGTTCAGAAGTAAAAGGTGTTCAGTGCTCAGAGACATAGGTCAAGGTTAGGAAGAAGCCCGACCGCCACTGAACAAGACACAGAAGTACAAGGTGTTCAGTGCTCAGAGGCATAGGTCAAGGTTAGGAAGAAGCCCGACCGCCACTGAACAAGACACAGAAGTACAAGGTGTTCAGTGCTCGGAGACATGACCGAGGTAAGTAAAAAACCCGACCACCACTGAACAAGACACAGAAGTACAAGGTGTTCAGTGCTCAGAGACATGGACAAGGTAAGGAAGAAACCCAACCACCACTGAACAAGACACAGAAGTACAAGGTGTTCAGTGCTCAGAGACATGGCCAAGGTAAGGAAGACACCCAACCACCACCAAACAAGACACAGAAGTACAAGGTGCTCAGTGCTCAGAGACATAGGTCAAGGTGAGGAAGACACCCGACCACCACTGAACAAGACACAGAAGTACAAGGTGTTCAGTGCTCAGAGACATAGGTCAAGGTTAGGAAGAAGCCCGACCACCACTGAACATGACACAGAAGTACAAGGTGTTCAGTGCTTAGTGACATGGCCAAGGTGAGGAAGAAACCCGACCGCCACTGAACAAGACAGAAGTACAAGGTGTTCTGTACTAAGAGACATGGCCCAGGTCATGAAGAATCCCACCCACCACTGAACAAGACCCAGAAGTACAAGGTGTTCAATGCTCAGAGGCATAGGTCAAGGTGAGGAAGAAACCAGACCACCACTGAACAAGACACAGAAGTACAAGGTGATCAATGCTCAGAGGCATAGGACAAGGTGAGGAAGAAACCGGACCACCACTGAACAAGACACAGAAGTACAAGGTGTTCAATGCTCAGAGCATAGGTCAAGGTTAGAAGAAACCCGACCACCACTGAACAAGACACAGAAGTACAAGGTGTTCAGTGCTCAGAGGCATAGGTCAAGGTTAGGAAGAAACCCGACCACCACTGAACAAGACACAGAAGTACAAGGTGTTCAATGCTCAGAGGCATAGGTCAAGGTTAGGAAGATACCAGACCACCAATGAACTAGACTCAGAAGTACTAGGTGTTCAATGCTCAGAGGCATATGTCAAGGTTAGGAAGAAACCCGACCACCATTGAACATGACACAGAAGTACGAGGTGTTCAGTGCTCAGAGACCTGGTCAAGGTAAGGAAGAACCACGACCACCACTGAACATGTCCAATAGTCTCCAAAAAATGGGAATCCAGCAAGAGAACAAAGAGTGACTTTTAATGACTATATTTACTATTTTGCCATAGGCAAACAAACTCAGTTCTCAATCTATAAAGCAATAAAACTTAACTTTTATTATGTACAACACTTAATCTCGATGCACACTATTTAAAAACCTGATTTCTAACCTCTCAATTTATCCCTTTCTAATTCTGAAGGAATAACTCCTTTTCTATTATCAAGTCTGGTGGAGCACCACCTATTAACAGGGGAACCTTATCACTTATCACTGTATATATAAGGTTCCCCTGTTAATAGGTGGTGTTCCACCAGACTTGATAATAGAAAAGGAGTTATTCCTTCACAATTAGAAAGGGCTAAATTGAGAGGTTAGAAATCAGGTTTTTAAATAGTGTGTATAGAGGTTAAGTGTTATACATAATAAAAGTTACGTTTTAGTGCTTTATAGATTGAGAACTGATACATTTTAAGTTTGCCTATGGCAAAATAGTAAATATAGTCACCACTGAACATGACACAGAAGTACAAGGTGTTCAGCGCTCAGAGACATGGCCAAGGTCAGGAAGAAACCCGACCGCAACTGAACAAGACACAGAAGTACAAGGTGTGCAGTGCGCAGTGTCATGGCCGAGGTAAAGAAGAACCCCGACCACCACTGAAGAAGACACAGAAGTACAAGGTGTTCAGTGCTCAGAGACATGGTCAAAGTTAGGAAGAAACCCGACCACCACTGAACTTAACACAGAAGTACAAGGTGTTCAGTGTCATGGCTGAGTTAAAGAAGAACCCCAACCACCACCGAACAGGACATAGAAGTTGAAACACGAAGACTGGGCCAAGAAATATCTGAAGACAGATTTTTCAAAGGATTTATGGACTGATGAGACGAGAGTGATTCTTAAAGGGGTTTTGCCACAAAGGCATTTCATGTCCTTTATTCTTCTCTTCAGCTGTCAGTGTGCTCAGAAGGGGGCGTGTATGATTTGTTTCAACTGCATATCATGTGACCCAGCAGGATGACATCCCCATGCCTGTCTCCACAGTGTGCTCACACTAGCAAACAAAGGTCTGCTTATGTAAAGACCCGTGAGTAGCTACAATGTAGCTGAATGGTTAGAGTTTTTGCCTCACAGCACAGGGGTCCTAGGTTCAAATCTCTGCAGGAACCAAACCTGTGGATTTTTTTCTCCTTATCAATGCACATACCTAATTGCGGTTTTGTTGTTTTTTTATTATTTGTACTGTTTGACTAATTACTAAGGAGTACAGAGGACAGGAGTACAATGACAGCACCTATGGTTGAACACTGCTCAGCAGTGAGTGTGTGTGATTACTAGGCAGGGAATAGACTAACAGTACCTGCCAGAGAGGAGAGGTGTCTGAGCATGTGCGGCCAGGACTGAGGAGCTTTAATCACTGGTTGGAGCCTCTGGAGACGAGCTGTACACTATGAATCACTAAGGGAGCAGCTAAAACAAAAATGCTACAGCATTTTTAATAATGATAAATGGTGAAAGTGTGTATAAATGTGTATAATTTGCAGTACATCAATTTTAGTTAGTGGCAAAACCCCTTTAATGGACCAGATAGATGGACCCATGGCTGGATCAGGAAAAGCCATAGACCTCCACTTGGGCTGGTATTAAAGATGAGCTAGTTGGACCTTGTTGGGTCGAAGATAAGCTCAAAATTGACTCCTAAACCTACAGCCAGTTTTTAGAAGACACTTTCTTCTTCAAGCAGCGTAAAGGAAAAAGTCTGCATATCTCAAGAAAACCATGATTTTTATGAAGGACAATGCTCCATCACATGCAATGAAGTACTCCACTGTGTGGCTAAAGAATAATGAAATGGCCCCTTCCTCACCTGACCAAAACCTTATTGAGAACTTGTGGGTCCTTCTTAAATGTGAGCTTCACAGGGAGGGCAAACAGTCTACCTGTCTGAACAGTGTCTGGAAGGCTGTGGTTGCTGCTGCACAAAAGGTTGATCATCAACAGATGAAGAAACTGACAGACTCCATGGAATGAAAGCTTATGATTGTTATTAAAAAGGGGAGGCTATGTTGGTCACTGATTTTTCATTTTTGGAAATTTTAGAAATATTTATTTGTAAATTTTGACAAAAATAAACAAATGTGATGTGAAAATTTCCAGTTTTCACTTAGTCGCATAATAATTCTGCACACTAATTATTGGCCAATAATTATACACACATAAATATTCTCCTAAGAAAGCCAAAACCTCATGTTTACTTTCTTAAATATTAAGGTTTGAGGTTTATTAACATTTTGGATTGACCAACAGCACTTTAGTTGTTCAATGGTAAAATTAATCCATGCAGTAAATTATACAGTCTCAAAATTGGCCAGACAGTGGCTGATGTGGCAGGATAATTCAGTTGAATGTTTAGTCAGTCTTGTCTAACTTTAATCCCGCTATTAATTGTTGTAGTTTGTGCCAATAATTGCGGAAAAAAAAAATTGACACACAATATCAAACTCAAAACCACCCCTTTCTTTACAAAGCCACATTTGTTGGATACATCAGAAAAGTGTCTAAAATTTTTTAAAGGGGTTGTCTCACTACAAAGATTAGCTTTCAACATGTAGGGAACAGTAAATGAAGACGTTTTCCAAATATATTGCTTTGTTCATTTTTTTTTGTTGTTGAGGAGCTACAAATGATTTTATCACCTTCTGTTGGCTTTCAGGTTTCTCTAGTTACCGACCTGTTTGCTTGTTCTCCCCGCTGTTTGTCTTATCTGATAGCAGGAAGTGAAGTCATCATACAGGTCCCAGCACAGAACTGGCAGCAGCCTGAGAGCTTGTGTGTTGTCTGATCTTTCAGACAAAAGACACTAATTACTACTGTTTACTTTAGCGCTGAAGCTTCTCTGGACCTGGTAGCAGGAGATTGTTTATTTAATGTAGACTAATTAGCAGACTCGTCTCTTTCACAGTCCATGGTCGCTATGGTGTTTGCAACTTTGGGCTCGGACAAAGGGGGTCTGTGATGGGTGAAGGGCCCCCGGGCATTATGGCACTGTGCTGCCCCTGACAGCTGCAGCTCTGACCCCAGTCACAGAGATGTGCATGGTTTGTTTTTTTTAAATATCTTTATTAGAAACATGACACTGATTTAGAACACTACTAAGTCTAAATCTTTGGGCTTAATTAGCAGAAGTCTGAATACACAGAACTCTTATGCTAATTACCCACAGCTTTACCGGGAAGTGACAGGATGCATGAATTAAAGCTTCTGCTGACTCTATGAAACAGTAAGATGAGACAACCCCTTTAAGGGCAAGTTCACACAATGGATTTTAACAAGGAATTCAGTGCGGATAATCTCCTCCTGTAATCCGACTGCCATTTATATGAACTAACAATCCGCTTGTGAACTACAGTACGGATTTTCTATACTATAGATTTCAAATCCATGGTGTGGAAGAAAAAAAAAAGGATGGACATGTCCATTGTTTCGGACAGATCCACTTTGGATTCTGCTCTGGCTTCCCATTTCAATAGGGCTAAACCTTGACCAAATCAGAAGCAAATAGCGCCTCTGTAAAGTAGAAATCTGAGGTATCGCCTTGGATTTCTGTCGAGGATTATACATCGGGTTTACTAGGAAAAACGTGTGAACTAAAACATATAATAAATGGGGTAGAAGACATAGCAGGATTTTGGCACAAAATTCTTTTACAATTGCCAAGGTAAATGTGCCCCATTTTGGGGATTTTTCTTTTTTGTGGCTTTGTGGTGTCTCGATTAAGTGGATGCCATTATAGCTTATGTGTGACACATGCCACAGTTAAGTGTATGTTTAACACTTCTTTTACTGATAGGATATAATGGCATCCATATAACTGATTTCATAAAAAAAAATTAGCTGATTTCATAAAAAAAATACACATTAGCTGTTGAAAGTTAATAATGTGTATGTTCCGGAAGCCCTATAGTGGCATCCACTACTTATAGACTACTATGTAAAAAAAATGTTTAGCATGTACATCGGGAGCTTTTCAAGTGGACACGCTAAATGTCACCAAAAAACGGAATGTGAACAGGCTCTTACGACTTACCCATAATACCACTATAATTAACCTTACATATCGACTGTAGAATTGCTCATTGGATTGAAGAGTTACTCACCGGCGCCCATCTCTCTCCTCTTCCATGTCTGAAGTCGGGAGCAATTTTTGCTTGCTCCGAGATTTTTCTCTAAGACAGTCCTGATTGGGCATCTTGAAATGAGGAGGTGAGATCAGAAATGGCTCCTTCTCCTTTAAGTTGTTCTTGTGTTCCAAGTCATTGTTAACCATTCCTTTCTGACTGATTAGTCCTTTCTTGATACCTCTCATGAGGAGCAGCAGTCCACACGCCAACAAACACAACGTGATGACCCCCAGACAAGCCGTCAGGGCCAGGCTGGACGGAGGATCGGCATAATATGAAGATGACGTTGGATCTTGCACCCTGAACTCACAACTGGAGCCCATGAACCCAGAGGGACATTGGCAGACGTGGCCACTGAAGTGGGTGTAACAGGTGCCTCCATTAAGGCAGGGCCTGGAGCTGCAGGCATCTACTCGTTGGGTACAATCTTTACCACCGTAACCAAGAGTACAGGAACAAGTGTAAGTGTTGAGCCCGTCTACGCAGGTACCTCCGTTGGCACAGGGGTTGCTGGCACAGTCATCGACGTTTACTTCGCATCGAGGTCCGGAAAAGCCCACACGACATTTGCACACTGCGTTCCGTCCAACGTCTAAGCAATGGCCACCTAAAAGGAGAATGGTATAGGATGTGATACTTAAAGGGGTTGTATTGCTACAAAAAATAGCTTTCAAAATGTAGGGAACACTAAATGAAGACATTTTCCAAATACATTGCTTTGTTCATCTTTTTTTGTTAAGGAGCTATTATGATTTTATCACCTCCAGGCTCTCTCTGGTTCCCCCAGTGACCGACCTGTTTACTCATTTTCCCCTGCTGTTTGTTCTATGTGATAGCAGGGAGTGATGTCATCACACAGGTCGGTGGCCGCCAGAGTGAGAGCGTGTGTTATCTGAACTTTCAGACAAAAGCTAGTAATTACTGCTGTTTACTTTAGATAAATCTCCTGCTAGCAGTTTCAGAGAGGCTTCTAAGCTAATTTAAACTAATTAGCAGAGGAGATGAATACAAGGAGTGAATGCACAGAGCTTGTATGCTGATTACAGACAGTCTAACCAGGAAGTGACAGGATGCATCTATGAAACTCTGAGGGGAGACAACCCCCTTTAAGAAGAATCAAGAATAATATGGGACTGTAAATAATCAATTGACATCATATGAATATTCAGAGTAAAGACTCACCATTCAGGCATGGGTTGTTGGTGCAACGATCAATTTTTTTCTCACAGTTCGATCCATGGTAATTGACAGGGCAACGGCAGACGTAACCACCCACAATGCTTTTCTCTACGCAGGTGCCACCATTAAAGCAAGGACCATCGGCACACGTCATGGCACTGATGTCACAGTTCTTGCCATAGAAACCTCGAGGACACACACATTTGTAGTCATTCTCCAGATCCTGTGAGGGTCGGTCAGGGTCAATGGGAATCAGAGGGAGAATGATGAGGGGTAGACGAGCAGGCAGACATTTGAATGAAGGTTAAGGTGGCAAGAGCAGAAAATTGAATGTTGGAAATAGTAGTAGCCAATTGAGGACCATGTTTAACACAGCAAATGGTGGGAAGATGAAGGGATAGGGTGTAAATAGTTTTGTTACATGGGAAGATTTTGAAGGAAGGTTGAAAGAATATGCATGGACAGAGAAAAAAAGCAGTCATTAATAAGGATGTCTATGAAGACATCTACAAACATGTGTACATAACGGGGAGAATCGTACAACATAGTTGACTTTAAGGGTATGCACAGCCATATTTTCTATCTGGTCTTGGCATGAGATATGTGGATGAGACAGAAACTGAAAATTTGGTCATGTGAACGCGGCCTGAGAATGAATGTACATGGCACAAATTTGCTGCAGATTTTCTACAGCGGATTTACAGGCTGAAAACCCACAGCATATTACAGTAGCAGCGTTGTGGATGAGATATAAAAGAGGTGAGCCCACCATACACATAGCTGGCATATCGATAACTCTGGGGCCCGCACCTCTCCCGAAAACAAGCACTGAAACCTCTCGGTTTTAAATAGAGGTGATCGGAACTCTCCCATTGATTTCAATGGCTGTTCCAAGTACAGCTGAGTTTTCGGAGCCTATTCTCAAGATAGGTGCGGGTCCCAGAGGTGCACACCTATCACACATCCGCTCAACAGGCCATCATAGTGTATGGTGAGATTGTGCCTTTAAGGAATCTCATCGATAAACTGCAGAACAAAATCTGTACTTAAATTGAATTTTGGTGCAGATTTGAAATCTCTAGCATGTTGATTTCTGTAGCGGATTTGTAGCAGATTCTCCCCATTG
The DNA here is from genome assembly GCA_025379985.1 of Phyllomedusa bahiana. Lineage (NCBI taxonomy): Eukaryota > Metazoa > Chordata > Amphibia > Anura > Hylidae > Phyllomedusa > Phyllomedusa bahiana. Next base: position 52,439 of record JAODAL010010542.1, read on the forward strand.
ACAATGGGGAAATAAAAATCTGTGACAAATCTGCAATCAAAGTTTATTGGTGCAGATTTTGTTGCAGAAATGATGTGGATCTGCAGGAAAATCCACAGCGGTGGATTTTGAATACACTGATTTTTTTTTGTATTTTTTTTTTTACATTAGATAATCCACAGCAGCAAATCCACACAGTTTGGTTAAGATTTATTGCTGCGGACTTACTTGCCGAAACGATCTGCTGTGGAAATTCTACTGTATTTATGTCCCGTGTGCAGGACACAGAAGATGGCAAAGTTGCAGATTTTACCTGCAGATTTACAGATCGTCTAGACGCTTTGGGGTTTTCTTGCATGGAAATTGACATGTATGGCTGATTTTTTTATTTTTTTTTTAATTTTGCATGTGTAAAATTTCTAAACCCACACTGTGTCAATTTATATTGACTTTTCATTTTCACCCCTTTCAGTGTACAGGAGTGGCTCAATGGGTAAAGTTCCTCATTATGAGAGACATCATGAATGTTTGTGGAGACTTAGGGCCACATGTATGAAAACTGTCTTGGTCTAAGACTTTCCTTGTTGCCCATAGCAGTTACCCTTACATTTCATCTAGTGCTCTGAAAAAATGAAAGGGGAACTCTGATTGGTTGCTATGGGCAACAAGGAAAGTCTTAGAACAAGACAGTTTTCATACATGTCCCCCTTAGAGTAGAAATAATCAATCTGGCCATAGTGTGGCTTTTGGCCCCACCACCAATGTATCTGCCAATGGTTGCACAAGTTAGCTGACATCTCCTGCAGCCATTGGTGGACTTATCGGAGGCAGCACCACATCCGCATTGTGTATTCGTGACCTTTTAAGCCATAAATACTCCATAAAAATTTAAATAAGCTAGGAGTGAGTGCTAGGATTCCAGCAACATCTATTAGAAGGAGCGTTCCTTTAGGTCACATCCAACCCACCAAAAAGCCTTGAAACATGACTAGCAGTTTAAAGCCAAGCTGGATACTGTTATGGAATGTATTAGGTGAAATGTCTATTTCACCCACAAGATGGCGCCTGTGTCCAGACACACCCTGTTGTGCCAAGAAATAACCAAACTGGCCACTGGTCTTAACTATTTTGCTTCTCTTAGACAAAGAGGCTGTATTAGTCAAATATATAGATAAGAAGAGCCAATAAAGAGGGTGGATGTATGTCACATGTTGCCTCTGGAATTTTATGTCTACGGTCATAAATATATCTGTGTTTTGTAATAAAACAGTTAGAGAACTCATTAGACTGCAGACTGTCAGCTCGTGATTTCTTTCACATGCCATTCAATATACTGATTTGACCCCCCACTAGGACAGTTCCATCTACAACAATACCCATCTGCTTTCAGCTATTTTGGGGTGTTTGCCCTGCGCTGCACAGGCTGTGAACTGAAGAGGGTAAAACAACCTAAAGTAGTTGTCTGCAAACAGGTAATTGGCTTGGCTTTAAGCTCCTAGATATGTTTCAAGGCTCTCTGGTGGGTCGGATGTGACTTTAAGGAATGGGACATACAATAGGTGGCCCTGGTGTCCTCTCTTCTCTCAAGCTTATTTTAATTTAGGTGTATTGAGGTGACATTTAAGGTGAGTCCATGTAATACATGCAGATTTGCCGTGAATTCCACAGCAGATTTATGGCAGAAAACTCTGTGGTGTGTGGACTTACCGTCACAGTCAATCAGGCCATCAATATCATTGTGAAATGAAAGCTGTAATGTAATTAATCCTTGGAATTGACATTACTATTTCCACTAGTTTTTTTTTTCACATATTCCCAGTGGAGTTAAGGGGATTTTCTGTATTTATCGTAAAACAAAATAATCTAGAAGTTTCTGTAAACTTTGTTTTTCAATTATTATTTCACTATTTTCAAGATCTGTCCTTGCTGTAAGTGAATAGAATCCTCCCACTCTCCTGTTTAGATGAAAAGCCTGTCCAGCTCACACCACTGATACCTTTAGCAATCCCTCCACCTGTATGAGCAGCATCGTAACATAGGACAGGGTTTTTAGCCATTTAAATGTTTCTGTTCAGTGGCAGCAAGTAGAGAGCTTGAAAAAATGTAAAAATTATGTTAGAAAATTTGCAAGAATCTTTAACCCTGCAATCAACAAACTTAAAAAGAACATATGACAGCTCCTGACAGGTCCGTTTTAGTAAATCCTTGTGTTCCCTGTGAAATAACAATTCTGGGGCCTCTTCTCTTATATCTCTGTGTTGTGCTGATCCTCTGTTATTCCTCCTGGAAATTTATTACTGATTCTGTCAGATGGGTGTTACATTTCAGTTTACAAAGGGGTGGAGCCTGCACACTATGACTGTCAGCTCTGATTGGACAATGTCAGACTGTGCAGGGACACCCCCCCCCAATTGGTAACACCCATCTAAATGATTCAGTAATACATTTCCAGGAGGTGTAGCAGAGGAACAATACAATACAAAGTTATAAGAGAAGAGGCTCCAGAATTGTTATATCACAGGGAACACAAGGATTTACTAAAACAGACCTGTCAGGAGAGGTCACAGGTCCTTTTTAAGAAAAAAAACCTTTAAAGTGAATCTGACAGCTGAATATGAAGTCATGTATAGGGGCAGCATATCACATCTGCAGGACCATACCCCCAATAATCCAAACAGCACAAAACACCCCAACTACCCTACCATCAGTGGTGCTGAAATTATATGGGGAGAAGATGGGACTCCCTGCACCAATATGTCAGAAGCTCCTAAGTATAAGTCCACTGTATTGTTTTAGTACTATATCATAATCTACAGGCATCATATGTCCTAGGGGGAGAAAAACACTTGTTGAGAAAGATCTGGGCGTTCTTGTAGATCATAGACTACAGAACAGCATACAATGTCAATCAGCTGCCTCCAAGGCAAGAAAGATATTGGCGTGTATTAAAAGAGGCCTGGACTCGCAGGACAGGGATGTAATATTACCGCTGTACAAAGCATTGGTGCAGCCACATCTGGAATGTGCTGTTAAGTTCTGGGCTCCAGTTTATAGAAAAGATGAAATAGAGCTAGAGAGAGTGCAAAGACGAGCAACCAAACTTATAAGGGGAATGGAGCATCTTAGTTATGAGGAGAGGTTAGAAGAATTGAAATTATTTAGTCTTGATAAAAGACGGCTCCGAGGGGACATGATTAATTTATATAAGTATATAAAGGTCCCTACAAAAAGTATGGGGGAAAATTATTTCATGTAAAACCCCCTCAAAAAAGGGGACATTCCCTTCGTCTGGAGAAAAAAGGATTCAATCTCTAGAGGAGAAGAGTGTTCTTCACTGTGAGATTTGTAAATCTGTGGAATAGCCGCCTGTGGAGCTGGCCACAGCAGGACCAGTTGAGGGTTTCAAGAACGGCGTAGATCCCTCGCTCAAACTAGAGAATAATCATACGTATGTAGCTGAATAAAATTCTAGATCCTGTCTGATGACAACTCTGAGATCAGAAATGAAGTCTTCCGTAGAGCAGATTGGTTCTTGCCTTATGGGCTTCAAAGCTTTCACCAGTGGGGAGGCTGGGCTTAAACTCCTCATCTCCCTCCCTTCACCCACATTTTCCCCACCTTGGTTAAACTTGATGGACATATGTCTTTTTTTCAACCGTACTATGTAACTATGTAATATATATAGTTTATTATAGTACTATGTATTGGTACTCTATGTATTAGTTCAGCAACGTTTAGTTTTACTTTCACTGCTAGGAGTCTAGACCTGTAGCTATAATGTGCTGCCATGACATAGGGCCCACATTCAGATGACAGATCCGCTGTAAGGGCTACATTCATGATGACGATGGATATGTATGTGCGTTATATGGTATGTATGTATATGGAGAGATGAATTGTGAATATGTTAATGTATGTCCTCTACGTCTATGTTAGGATGCAGGTCTACAGTACATACATACCTTACAATAGGCGTATATTGTGCTGTGTGTATGGCAGTGAGTAGCATGTAGCATTTGGATGACTGGTCCAGATACGGCAAGCATGCATTTTTTTGCATTCAGTCTCACAGGATCCTAACACAGTTGTACAACCGGTTCTTAAAGGGAACCTGTCACACTGAACATGCAATATGATCTCTTGCCACTAAGTTATAGAGCAGGAGGAGCTGAGCAGATTGATGTATTGTTCAATGGGGAAAGATTCAGTAAAAGTTGCAATTTATTTATTTCAATTTCTGCTTGTATTTGGTTAAGGAGTCCAGTGGGCGGTGTTATCAGTGACTGACAGCTACTTCTGTATGCACATTGGTACAAGAAAGACTGTCAATCACTGATAAGACCGCCCACTGGACTCTGTAATGAAAAATAAGCAGAAATTTAAATCAGTGAATTACAAGTTCTACTGAATCTTTCCACATAAAAGTATACATCAGTCTTCTCAGCTTCTCTATAACATGTGACTGGCAGATCAGATACCATGTTCAGTGTGATGGGTTACCTTCAAAGGGCCATTTCAAGAGGACCTGTGGCTGTTCCTGACAAATCTGTTTTACTAGATACTTGTCTTCCCTGTGAAATAACTATTCTGCAGCCTCTTCTCTTATATATCTGTGTTGTGCTGTTCCTCAATTATTCCTCCTAGAAATATAATATTGAACCTGTCAGATGGGTGTTGCCAATTGGGGTGTGTCCTGCACAGTCTGACATTGTCCAATCAGTGCTCATAGGGTCAGTGTGTAGAGGGACTCACCCCTGTAGAAATTGTAGTGGTAACACCCATCTGATTCAGTAATACATTTCTAGGAGGAATAACAGAGGAACAGCATATTTGTTGCATGGGGAACACAAGTATTTACTAAAACAGACCTGTCAGGAGATGTCACAGATCCTCTTCTACCACACCTGCCAACCCTCCCGTTTCTTCCTGGAGACTCTCATACACTGGAACACAAAGGGTCACATGTATTAAAACTAGACTGGAACACAAAGGGTCACATGTATTAAAACTGTCTAGTTTTAATACATGTGACCCTTTGTGTTCCAGTGTATGAGAGTCTCCAGGAAGAAACGGGAGGGTTGGCAGGTGTAGTAGAAGAATTGGTTGCTATGGGCAACAAAGTGAATTTTAGACCTAGACAGGTATAAAATTCACTTTGTTGCCCATAGCAACCAATTAGAGCTCCCCTTTCATTTTTCCAGAGCACTATATGAAATGAAAGGGGAACTCTGATTGGTTCCTATGGGCTCTGATTGGTTGCTATGGACAACAAAGTGAATTTTAGACCTAGACAGTTTTCATACATGTGGCCCAAAATGCGTGGGATTTCTGGGGGTGGAGCTTGAATATCCCAAAAATGGAAGAGAAGAGGTTGTCAAGTTTGACTTTAACCCATACAACTGATATAAAACAACACAGTTTCAATACATAGACATTCTGCCTGGGAAAATTTTTTCCCGTAAGTGCAGTGTTTGCCATCCGTGTTTTCCACTTTTTGAAAAATGCATCTCCCACATCCCCGGGCCAGGGCAAAAATCAGCTTAAGTTTTGTAACAGTTGCAGCACCAGAGGTTGGGGAACATTGCATAGGGGGCCCTTAAAAGGGGGCGGGGGAAAAAAAAAGGGAGAACCCCCGTGTGGGGGGAAAAAAATTTTTACTATTTGGAAAATTTTACCAAAAAAAGGGCCCTGGGCCTTTTTTGGGAGAAAGGAAAAGGAATTTTTTTAAAAAAAGGCAAAAAAACCCCAAAAATTTTTTTAAAAAAAAAAAAAAGGCAAAAAAAATTTCCTTAAAAAACTGAGAAAAATTTTTGTTTTCCTTAAAACCTCCTTAATGGGCAGGGGCAGTTTTATTTTTAAAAGGGGGAAAATTAAAATTCTTTTTTTTTTAAAAACAGTTTTAAACTAAACTTATAAAAATACAGAGCTAGCCTTTTCTATATTAAAAATAATTAAGACTACTTTTTAATAAAACCCCCCCCCAAAACAGAGCCAAAGCTTCTCCCCTTACAAAACCCTATATTATCACAGACTCACTTCTCTCCTCAATCTTATCCCTTTACAAGAGTGCCCCTTATCGTAAACCCCTATATATCACAACTCAGCCCTCTCTCTATCAAAACCTATAAAATCACAGACTCACTTTTTTCCCCTATCATTAACCCATATATCACAGAGCCAGCTCCTCCCTCATAAACCCATATATCACAGAGCCCAGCTTCTCCCTCTATCATTAACCCTAATATCAAAAACTCACTCCCTCTCCCATCATAAAACCCTAAAAATCCAAGCTCCCTCCCCCCTTCTATAAACCCAAATCACAGAGCTCATTTCCTCCTCTCATAAAAACCTATATATCCAGAGCTCAGCTCCTCTCCCTCTACATAAACCCATATATCAAAAGGGCCAGCTTCCCCCCCTCCTTCATAAAACCCTAAAACACAGCTCAGCCCCCCCTCTATCAATAACCCTAATTCAAGCTCAGTTTTTTTCCCCTCATCATATAACCCATATATCACAGACTCAGCTCCCTTCCTCTTCATATACCCTATAAAACAAAGACTCGCTTCTCTCCCTCTATCATAAACCCTAAAATCCAGAGCCAGCTCCCCTTATCATATAACCTATAACACAGAGCTCAGTTTCTCCCCATCATATAACCCTATATATCACAGAGTCAGTTTCTCTCCTCATCTTTAAAACCCTTATACACAAGCTCAGTTCTCCCCCCCTAACAAAAACCCTATAATCAGAGCTCATTTTCTCCCTCATTTTAAACCCTATATATAACAGACCCATTTCTCTCCCTCATCATAAAAACCCTATATATCACAAGCTAAACCCCCTCCTCATCTAAAACCCTAAATCACAGACTCACTTTTCTCCTCTTCATATAACCCAATTCACAGAGCCAGCTTCCTCCTCTATCATATAACCCATATCCAAGAGCTCCCCCTCCCTTCTATTATAACCCTATATTCACAGAGCTCAGCCTCTCCCCTAAAAATTAAACCCTATAAATCAAAGCCAGCTTCCTCCCTACAATAACCCATATATCCCAGAGCTCCTCTCCTCATCAATAACCCTAAAAACACGAGCTCACTTCTCTATATATAACCAATAAACAGAACCGCTCCTCTCCTCTTCATATCCCCTATATTTTCACGAGCTCGTTTCTCCCCTCTATCAAATAACCCTATTATCACGAGCTCACCCTCTATCAATAACCCTAAATATCACAGAGCTACTTCTCCTCTATCAATAACCCATTATCACGACTCACTTCTCTCCCATCAATAACCCTATATATCACAAAACTCACTTCTCCCTCATCATATAACCCTATAAATCCAACTCCTCCCCCCTCTTCATATAACCCTATAAAAACAAGCTCATCCTCCCCTTACATATAACCCATAAACACAGAGATTCCTCCTCATCAATAACCCAAAAATCACAGACTCCTTTTTCTATCATTAACCCAATATATCACAGAGCTAGCTCCCTCCTCTATCTAAACCCTATATCACAGACCCAAACCTCTCCCTAATCATATAACCCTTTTATCACAAGCCCGCTTCTCTCCCTATCAATAACCTTTTTAAATCCGAGCTCACCTCCCTCTATCATAAACCCTATAACCAGAGCCACCCCCCTATCATAAACCCTATAATCACGACTCATTTTCCCCCTCAAACAATAACCCTATATATCCAGGTCGTTTTCTCTCCTTATCTTTAAAAACCCAAAATATTCCCAGAGCCTCTTCCCCTATCATTAACCCTATATAAAAACAAACCCTCTTCCTCTATCTTTAAACCCTATAATCACAGAGCTCGCTCCTCTCCTTCATATACCCAATATCACAGAGCCCCCTTTCCCCTCCTCTTCAATAACCTTAATATCACAGAGTCACCCTTTCTCCCCTTCATAAACCCTAATACACAGAGCCATTTTTCTCCCTCTATCAAAACCCTATATATCACAGAGCCAGCTCTCTCCTCTATCATATAACCCTTAACCCCCGAGCTCGTTTTCTCTACTTAAAACCCCTATTTCACAAAACCACTTCTCTCCTCTATCAATAACCCTATATATAAAGCCCCCCAAAACCCCTCCCCTTTCAATAACCCTATATACAAAGGTCAGCTTCTCTCTATCATAAAACCCTATAAACACAGAGGTCAGTTTTCTCTCTATCATATAACCCTATAACACAGGCTCAGCTCCTCCCTCTAAATCATATAACCCTAATATCACAGAGCCGCTTCCTCCCTATCTATAACCCTAAAATTCCCAGAGCTCAGCTCCTCTCCTCTATCATAAAACCCTAAAAAATCAAAAGGGGCCACTTCTCTCCTCATCAATAACCCATAATACAGAGCTCCTTCTTCTATCATAAACCCTATAAAAACCCAATTCAGCTCCCTCCCTATCATATAACCCTATAACACAAGCCAGTTTTTCCCCCTCACATAAAACCCTTATACACAGAGTCAGCTCCCCTCTTCAAAACCCTAATAATCCGACCAGTTTCCCCTCTATCATAAAACCCCTATAATCCCAAAACCAGTTTCTCTCCTCTATCATATAACCCTATATATCCGAGCCCTCCCCTCTACAAATAACCCTATATATCAACTCACTCCTCCCATCAAAACCCTAATATCACAATCAGCTCCCCCCTCTACATAAACCCTAATATCACAGAGTCCTTCCCTATCATAAACCCCTAAATACACAGACTCAGTTTCCTCTCCCTACATAAACCCTAATATCCAGATCAGCCCCCCCCATCATATAACCCTATATACACAGAGCCCCGCTTCTCTCCTCTATCAAACCTTAAAATTTCAAACTAATCCTCTTCCCACAATAACCCTAAATAAGAGCTCATTTTTTCCCTCTTTCTAAACCCCCAAAATCAACTCCCCCCCAATTAAATTTAAAACCAAGTCAGTTCCTATTTACCCAAAAACCCAAAAATTCCTCCTTAATATAACCCAAACCAGAGCCGTTCCTCTCCCTATCAAAAAAAAATAAAGGCCAGCTCCTCCCCTTCATATCCCTTATATACAGGGGGTTTTTTCCCCTCTCAGGGTGCAGGCCCGGGAGCATCGCACCCCCCGTACAGCCCCTGGGCAAGACCTAAGGTTACCACATTAAAACATTTACAAGGCTGGGGAGGGGGCAATGGAAAATTTTGCTGGGCTATGTAGGGAGCAGGGGTCTTGTTGGCTTGGGGTGAGGGAACAACCACCCATATTGGGGGCCCCCCCGGCACAAAAGAACTACAGAATGCCCTGCTCCGTCTGAACTGGGCAAGCCAATTGTTGCCCCTTTTTTTTTAACTTACCAAAGTGTTACTTACATTCACTCCTCCGTTTTGCAAGGGTTTCAGCACACTCTTGCTCTCAACTCGCAGTTGGGTTCCTTGTACCCCCGGGATTTGCAGGATAGCCCCCTACCGGTGTTGGTGTCACGCTCCATTTTTTGGGAGGGTTTATGGTTGGGGCAGTAGTTTTTAGTCTTGATTGCAGAACAAGCCACCCCATCCTTCTTGACAGGTGCATTCAAATGGCTGCGAGCAAGATCCATGCAGGCAGCCGGGGTACCGCACGCACTCATCGCAGAGGCGACCTTGCCATCCCATACGACACTTGCACTCCCCGGGCACCTCGCAGAAACCATGAGTCTCACTGCAGCCAGGCAAACAGATGGCTGCAAAAGAAAGCACAGATACATTTAGCATACTCATCTACAGAGTTTGGATGATCTTCCTTTACCTGCATCCATTCACTCTTCAATAACCTATTAGAAATAGAACAATGCCCCTAACAAACAAAAAAACACAAAAGGGTAAGAGATCCCTAAAGGTTTGGGAGACTTATGGACCAAACAATGCAAATAAGATCTAGGGAAAAAAGCAAGTCCGCTGCCCCTAAGGAGGTAGTTCCCCTTTTAGTCCAAACCAACCCCTTAAAAGCCTTGAAACATGCGGGATTTAGCCAAAAACCCGAACGGGGTTCACACAAGGGACACTGCTGCGGGAATTTGTTGGCTCTTTGGGGTTTATCGCAGACATTGCGCAGACTTTTTCAATAGGACAAGGCAAAATCTGCACTAAAATTTACATAAAAACTTTCCACAGATTTTTTCTTTCTCCCAAAAAAAAGTCAAGTAAAAAATCGTATATAAGGGTATATATAGAGAGGGGGTGGCCTGGATATAAGGGTTATATAAAAGAGGGAAAAGCGAGCCCTGGATATATAAATTATATAAAAGAGGAAATGCGACCTGGATAAAGATTTTATATAGAGGAAGAAGCTAAGCTCGGAATAAAGTTTAAATTAGAGGAGGAGCTACTCGTGAATATAGGGTTATAAATAGAGGAGAGAGCAGCCTGTGATTAAAGTTAATGTAGAGGAGAGGAGCTGAGGTCTGTGATATAGATTTTAAATGATAGGGGAAAGAGAAGCTGAGCTCGTGATATATAGGGTTTTTATGGTAGAGGAGAGAAGCTGAGCTCTGTGATATATAGGGTTATATGAATAGAGGAGAAAAAGCTGAGCTCTGTGCTATATAGGGTTATATAAATAGAGGAGAGAACTGAGCTCTGTGATATATAGGGTTATATGATAGAGGAGAGAAGCTGACTCTGTGATAAAATAGGGTTATATGATAAGGAGAGAAGCTGAGCTCTGTGATATATAGGGTATATGATAGAGGAAGAAGCTGAGTTCTGTAATAATAGGTTTATATGATAGAGGAGAGGAGATGAGCTCTGTGAAAATATAGGGTTATATATTAGAGAAGAGAAGCTGAGCTCTGTGATATTTGGGGTTATATATATAGGAGAGAAGCTGAGCTCTGTGATATATGGTTATATGATATAGGAGAGAAGCTGAGCTCTGTGTTTATATAGGATTATATGATAGAGAAGGAACCCTGAGCTCTGTGATATATAGGTTATATGATAGAGGAGAGAAGCTAGCTCTGTGATATTTAGGGTTATATATTAGAAGAGAGAAGTTTAAATTTCTGTGATACATAGGGTTAAAATGATTAGGAGGGGAAAGCTGAGCTCTTGATATATAGGGTATATGATAGGGGGAGAGAAGCTGAGTTTCTGTGAAAATATTTGGTTATTTTTTTGATAGAGGAGAGGAGAGATGCGAGCTCTGTGATATATAGGGGTTATATAATAGGGGGAAAAGAAGCTGAGCTCTGTGAAATATAGGGCTATATGATGGAGGAGAGAAGCTGAGCTCTGTGATAAAATAGGGTTATATATAGGGGGGCGCACAGGTTGTTCCGTAGTATTTTTTTTAGTATTGGCCATGAAAATGGGGGGGGGGGGAGGGAGGCATTTTTCCGCCATTGTTTTTGAGTTTCCCATTTTTACAGTTTCGCCATAACGGGATAAATGACGGATAACTTTACTATGGGGGTCGGTACAATTACAATGAAATAAATTGTATATAGTTTTTTTTATTTTTTTATTTCCTTCAACACAATAGAAGTAGTTATAAAAAGGTGCGTTTTTTAATGTTGTCCTATTCTGACAGCCAAGCTTTTTTAATTTTTTTTGCATACAAAGGGCTGATTGTGGGCCTTGTTTTTACGGGATGAGTTGAGTTTTTAAAGTTCCATTACGGGGTGCATGTGATGCTTTGATCACTTTTTATTAAGGTTTTGTGAGGCATTTTTTGTACAAAAATACAGCAATCCTGGTAGTGTTTTTATTTTTAATTTTAACAGCGTTACTGTGCGGGATAAAATGCCATGCTAAGTTTTTAAAATCAGCAGGTTGAATTAACGATTACAGCGAACCAAATATTTATAATTTTTTAATGTTTTAAACTGCTTTTACACAATAAAAACATTTTTATTTGAAAAAGGGAAAAGACGTTTTTTGCATCCCATAGTCTGAGAAACGATAACTTTTTTTATTTTTTTTTCTGTTTAATGGGCTTTAGATTTTTTTTTTTTGCGGGATGAGTTGGACGTTTTTATTGGTATCATTTTTTGGGGGGACAAGACTTTATGATCGCTTTTAAATCCATTTTTTGGAAGGCAAGGTGAAGAAAATACTGTAATCCTAGCAGTGTTTTTTATTTTTAATAGCGTTCACCGTGCAGTATATGTGACAAGTTAGTTTTACTCTATGGGTTGAGACGATTACGGTGATACCCAATTTATATAGTTTTTTTTTTTATGTGGAAGCACAATTTTTTTTTTTTAAAAGTGTTATATTGTGTAAAACAATATTTATGCATCACTATTTTCTAATAGCCAGAACTTTTTAATTTTTCCGTATACAGAGCTGTGTAAGGACTTCTTTTTTGCGGGATGAACAGCCGTTTTAATTGGCACCACTTTTATATTGATATGAGTTTTTGATGACTTTTTACTCCATTTTATGTGTCTTTGCGGGATGAAAAAAAAAACCGCAATTCTTTGACTGTTTTTTGGGGGGGTTTTTTACGGCGTTCACCGTACGGGTTAATTAACGTGACATATGTATAGGGTGGGTCGTTACGCACGCGGCGATACCAAATATGGGTACTTTATTTATTTTTGATCTTTTTTGGGGCGATTGCCGTTTGTAAAGGGGAAAAGGGCGATGTACGTGTTTTTATTTTATTTTTTGTGTTTGTGTTTTACTTTTTTACACTTTTTTTTTACTTTTACACAATTATTTCACTTTTTCCCAGAGGGGAATTGTATGAACGATCGTCAGATCGTTCATACAATAGGAGATCAGCACACAGCTTATAGCTGTGTACTGGTCTCCATGGCAACTGTCAGTCACGCTGCCCACAATGCATTGTGGGCAGCGTGACTGTCACCAGACAACCCGGATGCTGTCATTCAGTGTCCGGGCTGTCTAGTAAGGAGACCAGTAGCGGCGCTGAGCGCCGTTACTGCGCCAGATCGCGAGCAGCAGGAGTGAGCTCCTGCCTCCCGCAGCTGCGATGTCGCGACAACGATGTCACGACATCGAGGGGTTAATCCCCTGCGGCCGGAGCTCACTCCAGCCGTGGGGGATGCGGCATGATGCCAGCGGTAATATACCTCTGGTTCCATGCGACGATCTTGCGTGCTCCGCTTGTGAGCGCGCAAGATCGCCGTGACGTACTCATACGGCAATTTGCGGGAACCCCTACCCGACCTTAACGTATGGGTACGTCAAATGTCGATAAGGGGTTAACAGTGTCCTACCTATTCCTAGATATCCCCTCTTGTATGGGCTGCCTCAGCTCCTCAGGTCACTATAGCTACAGACCTGTTCAATCTCTCCTGATAGGCTGCCAGCACTGGTTGATATGGCTACAGACCTGTTCAATCTCTCCTGATAGGGTGGCAGCACTGGTTGCCTTAGCTACAGACCTGGCTTCTACTGCAACCTAGTGGAAGCCAGTAAACACACCCCTGAATTCAAAGTGAAACCAAGAAAACAGGAGTCAATGTTGTGAGACAACCCCTTTAAGTCATTTATGGTGAAGGAGAAAAAAACAAAAAAAACAATGTTGGTAAGATGGTCCATTGAAAGAAAAAGACCATAAACTTCCTGAAAAAGCGCTACACTACCAGCATGCTGCACTTTGAAAAAAAACTGCTCACACCCCCCCATCCAAAAAAAGCACCCAAAATGCAAAAAAAACTCCACTACAAAGAAAAAAGCAATGTCTGTCATACATTTTAAAAAAAAAAACTCTTAGGCAATGTTCACACGGCTTAAAGCCGACGTAATTGCGGGGACAGATTTCGCCCGCAATTACGCCGGCTGCCACGCAGCGGGGGCGGGGCTGGGGGCCGGCAGCTCGCCGGCCCCATAGACATTCATTATTCACGGCGCGCACACGGCGTAAATAATGTGCAGATTCGCCAAGCGGGGAGGAGAGACGGAATCCATAGTTCTCTATGAGAATTGTGGATTACCATAGTTACTGGGACGGATTGGCGCCGTACTGCTGCGCAAATCCGCCACGCAGTACAGCTCCAATCCGTCCCAGAATAAGCCGTGTGAACGAGGCCTTAAAGAAACACATACGCTTGAGGTAGCGTTTATACAAGGGTTATTCTTGCGACACTGCAACATGTGAAAACTGCCCAGAGAGCTGGTTGAAAATTCCACATTGGAAAGCACTTTAGTATTGACGGCAGATAAAACGCCTCAAAAAATACTGGAGTAAAATCGGCATAGTCTGAACGATGTTGATTTAACATGGCAGTCAGTGGGAAGTGTTCTGCAGGCGTTTTGGATGGTTATTTAGGGGCATATAGGGCGCACAATACCCCACAAAGTAATCTTTCCAAAAACACCGTGTGGACACATTGTAATAGTAAGACTGTCCAGAGCAACCAATCAGAGGGCAGCTTTCATTCCTCCAGAGCAGTGTAAGATATGAAAGCTGAGCTCTGATTGGTTGCTAAGGGTATCAATGACAGTCTTTTTGTTAGATACTGTGTGTAAATTCTGCTGTGAATCTGCAGGTAATGAGCAAAATCCACAATTATATTGAAAGTTTTTCTTCCATGTTGCAATCAGTGAGAGAAATCTGTAACTAATTTGTGCATATTCTGCAACAGAAATGAAATGTAGATCAATTTCCCTTGTACTGTATATCACTGGTTATTTTAGGCCTGGTACACACCATGTTTATGGTGTATGTATAGCGTGTATGCCGGGAAAGCTCCCAACGTATCTATAGGATAAAATGGCCAGATGGAGGCAAAAGTGTGATGTTTTGGCCTCCATTTGGCCAGTATGCATCTGTATACCACATAAAAAGTATTCTATGCAACTGTATTGTTTTTTTTTATTATGTTTTAGAATGGCACCCTATGGTAGATGGCACTACTTGCATATATCGCCCGTTTACACGGCAATGGACAAATACCGGTCGGTTTATCCGACCTGTATTTGTCCAGTTTGTGTGCCGTCCCCACGACCGCGTGGGGTGGGCGGCTTTTCTTCACGATGAGCGGAGAAAAGCCCTCCCCCTTCGCATTGACATGCACATATTCCATCCGTAAACCGGACGGAAGAATGTGCATGTTGAATGTTTTTCGGGTGCAGTCCCCACTGCTGGGTGGAAAACACGTGCAGTGGGGACTGCTGCAGGGTTTTCCATAGGAGCCCGTTGTGCTCATTTGCGGCCAGTTTTTCAGACGGTCTGCAAAACCGCAAACCGTCTGAAAAACCGGCCGCAAACCCGTGCCGTGGGGCCATGTCCTAAAAGGGTGCCATAAAAGTCGTGTGCACTGAGCCTTGCCTGTGCAAATCTACACGGGTATCTGTATGGCCATGTCCCCACGGCACCGGTTTGCGGACGGTTTTTCAGACGGTTTGTGGTTTTGCAAATCGTCTGAAAAACCAGCCGCAAACTTTTTACATGGGGGTCTATGGAAAACCCGTGCAGCAATCCCCACTGCATGGGTTTTCTGCCCCGCGGTTTTTCAGAATGCCGGCCGCCCGACAAACATTCTACTTGTTCATTCTTCCGTCCGGTTTTCGGACGGAATATGAACAAGTGAATGTGAAGAGGGAGGGCTAATCGCGGAGAAAAGCCATCCTCTCGCGGCCGTGTGCACAGCACAAAAACCGGACAAATACCAGTAGGATAAACCGGACGGTCTTTATCCTGTGTAGTGCAAACGGGCCCTATGTGATTTTACTCTCAGGTTATGTTTCCACACCCAAATCTTTTTATGCAATTTTTAAAAGCCAGAACAAGGAATAGGTCTTAAAGGGGGGACACGTATTAAAAAAGCCTAAGATTTCTCCTTGTTTTGAAACCGTTTTAGGTTTTGGCTTCAAAAACTGCATCTAAAAACCTTAAAGTAGGAACACTGCCTTAGAATTTGTGGACATTTGTGGCCTCTTATTATTCCTGGCTAGACTATTCTTCTGAGTACACAGTAAGCTGGGTTGTTTGATAAGTAGGTTTTGGTCTTCAAAGCAGTTTGGGGAAAATATATTAAGACAGTTGTTAAATACGCCTGTCGTAGTGTACAGTGCATCATGATAAGATGCATCAAAAATATTAAAGGGGCTTTGCCATCTAGCACAATCACTTCTAAAGCCAACTTGTAGCTTGCTACGAACCACCTCACAGGATGGGAAGATGGCCGTGCTTGCACAGTTCTCCCTGTTCATTTCAATGGGAATTGTGAATATAGCCAAACAATGTACTTGAATATATTCAGAACTCCTAAAGACATGAATAGGGATGAGCAGTGCCAGTGCAACCATCTCCACGATCTCTGAGGCCGGTTCATAGCGAACTATGAGTTGGCTTTAGAAGGGATTTTACTAGATGGCAAAACCCCTCTAAAAGAGTTGTCCACTAAAATAATATTCCATTATAAAAAAGTAACATTAGTAGTATCCTAAAATATTATACTTCCCTTTCTGCCCTCCACCACTGCTGCCGCTCCAGTGATCCGCTCCTCTTCACTCCCGGGTTCTTGTCTGACACAGAGGAAAGACTCTTGCTTCATTCTCTTCCAATAGAGCATGATCCTCTCCTATGTGTCAAGATGAGAACCCAGAAATGAAGAGGAACAAAAGACTGGGAGCCCCGGATCGGCAGCGGGTGGACATGTAGGTAAATATCTTTTTTGCCCACCCTGGACCCAATTTCATGGATTTTTTTTTAGTGGGCAACCTTTTTAAAGCGTAAAACATTTGGCGCATTTTTCAGTGCCGGACAGAGAAATCTACTATACCTGGGACCTGGAGTAGATTCCTAGTATAATTGACGCCACTTTTTGGTGTAAATTATAGTAAATGTGTCCGGCTCTGTGGGGCCACATCCCTTTTGCTAAGCTTCTGCCACTTTTTGGAAAAGAGGCATGCATGGTGTAAGGCTGTGTCGACACGGAAATGGTAAAATGCCGTTGGAAATCTGATGTTATTTTACCAGGGCCGTACTACGGTTTTTGACGTGATTTTTGGATTTTGGCCGGCCCTAGAACATTGAACTGTACTAGAATCTGCCATAATAAGACGGATTATAGATTCAACCGCCAGTTTGGAAATCCGACTATAGAAAATTTGAGCTGTGTAGACTGCAGTCTATGGACTCTGGTTACAGTCGGAGTTTTGCAGATTCTAAATACTGAATCCACCTTAAAGGGAACCTGTCACATAGGTTGTGCCCCCCTTGCTGAGGACAGCACAAGCTAGTGACAGACCTGCTGTTTCCAGCGCTGTGTCCCTTATTCTGTAAGATGCTGCAGTTTTAGAGCATTTACCACTCAAATCTTATTCATGAGTAGGTGTTAGCCCCGCCCACCAAAGGCTAGCTCCGCCCACTGACAGTTATTCACATGTTTCTGCCTATTCAAAGTAATAGATTTACCAGTTGAGGTGGGCGGGGCTAGCGTCAGATGGACGGAGTTTGAAAAAAACTGCCTCTTCGAATGACTCTTCTGGCTGAAAACTGCAGATTTGAGCATTAAATACACGAAAACTGCAGCATCTTACAGAATAAGGGACACAGTGCTGGAAACAGCAGGTCTGACACTAGCTTGTGCTGCCCTCAGCAAGGGGGGCAAAAACTATGTGACAGGTTCCCTTTAAAGTCCGACCAAAAACCAGTGTTGTGTAGACACAGCCTAAAACAGCTCAAAATTTGCAAATTTTTGAGCAAATTAGGAGTGTGCAACAATTTGTGACTTTTTTGCACCAGAGTAATTGTGTAAATCACAAATTGCCCCCTTTATCTTGCATTTTTTATCAGGGATGGGGCAGATCTACAAAAGTGGTTGCATCGGAAATGTTTCACAATATTATGTGGACAAAATAACGTCATTATGAGATGGAAACATTAGAGACTGGAAATGTTTTTGTCAGGTTATGTTATATTTTTGTATAAAATTACAAAATGGTAATCCGGTGTATGTAGCACACATTGTTATAAATCAGTGTTACCAGCAAATGATTCTGTAATTGTAATACTTGATAAATTGTCAATTTATTTAGTATACTCTGTTTTGCTTAATAAAGAGATTTTAAAGAAATGTTTCACAAAATGGGCCAAAAAGTAGCACATTTC
Source organism: Phyllomedusa bahiana (assembly GCA_025379985.1). NCBI lineage: Eukaryota > Metazoa > Chordata > Amphibia > Anura > Hylidae > Phyllomedusa > Phyllomedusa bahiana. Next base: position 70,486 of record JAODAL010010542.1, read on the forward strand.
GGAACATTTATTGGCGCAGACACATTTAGAAACTTTTTGTGAAATGGGGGGGCATGGCTTAATTGGAAGTAGGGGTGGCTTCATGGTAAAGGAGGCACAGCTCCAGTGTAACATTTTGGGCTACATGAATGAAAACTGTCTAGATCTAAAACTCACTTTGTTTCCCACAGCAACCAATCAGAGCCCATAGAAACCAATCAGATCTCATAGTGACCAATCAGAGCCCATAGAAACCAATCAGATCTCATAGTGACCAATCAGAGCCCATAGCGACCAATCAAAGTGCCCCTTTCATTTCATAAAGTGCTCTGAAAAAATGAGAAGGGCGCTCTGATTGGTTGCTATGGGCTCTGACTAGTTGCTATGGGCTCTGATTGGTTGCTATGAACTCTGATTGGTTGCTATGGGCAACAAAGTGAGTTTCAGACCTAGACAGTTTTCATACATGTGGCCCTTTGTGAGGGAATTACGTCAAAATTCTGGCATAGACATTTGATGCTAATAGGTCCAAAAAAAGCTAGAGACAGTGATAATATTGAAAATATTGGTGCATTTTTAGACTGCCAGGTCTAAGTTTACACTGTTTTCTAGGCAGAAATAGGGCTTGTCCCCACGGCACAGGTTTTCGGCCGAAATTACAGATGTTTTTCGGTTTTGAAAGCTGTCTGTAAACCGGCTGTCAACCTTTAAGGCTAGGTTCACACGGCTTAACTGCGGGGCGTAATTTCGCCCCGCAATTACGCCATGTAGACAGGGGCTGGGCGTGAGCGGGGGGCCGGCACCTCGCCGGCCCATAGACAATCACTGCTAGCGGCGCGTATACGCCGCTAGTAATTCACATGTCAATTATCTCCCCCCTCGGCGGCTTCGCCGGGCGGGGAGAGGAGACGTAAACCATAGTTCTCTATGAGAACTGTGAATTACCGTAATGAATGGGCCGTTTTCAGCCCGTAATTTGCGCACTTCGACGCGTAATTACGGACCGAAATACGGCCCATTTTAAGCCGTGTGAACATGGCCTTACACGCACTTCTATGGAAAATCCGTTCAGCAGTCCCCACTGCACGGATTTTCCGCCGGACGGTGTTTTAGACCGCCGGCGGTCTGAAAAACATAGAACATGTTCATTCTTCCACCCGGTTTTCGGGCGGAACATGAACATGTCGGTACGAATGGGGAGGGCTTGAACACGTAAAGCGCGGAGAAATGCCGTCCCCCATCATTCCAGAAACAGAGCAAATACCAGTCGGGATTTCCCGACTGGTATTTATTCTTTGCCGTGTAAACGTTAACATGCTGCTTTTTGTTGCGTTTTTGCAGCGTTTTCCAACTGCATCAAAAACGTATGACAAAAACACCTGCATTTGAAAAAACACGTGAACAAGGGCGAGTGTTGTGCCCGAAACGCGTTGGTTGTTTGCCGTGTTTTTATTCCCTCTGCACTTGTGACAACAATAAAGGATTACTCTTTGTTTCTACGTTTGCTGGACCCATATTCATTCCTTTGATCAAGATGTGTTACGTCCCGAGACTGAGGACTGGGATCCGTGCAGGATAGTAGCCGAAGCCATAGCAGGACTGACCAGGTGTTCAATTTGCAATCAAGGTGAGCCGGGATCTCAGTTTGCTTATCTGTATCCAAGTCGGTTTTGTAATTAGTTCGAATTTGAAATATTTGTGAAATTTGGGTTAATACATAAATTACACAATAATGTTTTTTTAAATTGCTGGTGTTTTCTTATGTAGTTGAGGAACACAACAATAACGCAACGTGTGAAGCCAGCTTAAATGTGCCCCACTATGCTTTGAATGAAAAATGTTCAGACAATGTATTTGGAAGAGTAAATTTACTCTTCAAAATCAGCCTGGTTAGAGATGTATTTTGAAGTGTATTTTGAAGCGAATTCTGAAAAGTGTGGAGCGCTTTTGGAGGCGTTTACCCACCAAAAATACTCTCCACTCACAGAAAGGCCTCAAGAATAGACAAGACACATAAATTTACACCACTAAATTTACGCCGCAAATACGCGGATTTTACATTGGAATCAATGATAGGTTTTTAGAATATTGTTTGAAGCTTATTTTGGGGCGGATTTCTGCACGAATACGAACATACTATGTTCACATGGCAATGACCGGGACGTATTTCAGCCCGTAATTTGCGCCGTACTGCGCTCAAATATGGGCGAAATGCGCCCTAGTCATTACGGTAATCCAGAGTTTTCATAGAGAACTATGGACTACGTCTCCTCTCCCCGCTCGGACAATACGTCGCGGGGGGAGATAAGTGACATGTCAATTATTCATGCCGTATATGCGCCGTGATTAATGAATGTCTATGGGGCTGGTGGGCTACTGCCCCCCCCCCCCGCCCTCGCACGGCGTAATTGCGGGCGAAATACGTCCCACGATTACGCCGTAAATAAGCCGTGTGAACCTGCTTCAGACGATCTACATTTTTCGCCATGTTCTGACCCTCCACCATCCTTGGTTGTAGACCTGGTGTGAAGAGTTTGTCATTACTTTGGTAGGTGGATGCACTTCTTTCTGTTACTTCTAAAGGCTGGATTCACACAGCATTTTTTGATGTGCAATTTCGTGCATAAAACGTACGTTTTATAAACCAAAATAGGCATCTACTGTAGAACACAACTACAGAGTCCCACTGTTTTGAATGGAAATATGTTGTAAGCTGTGGCACATATTTTTATGGGCGCGAATTCCAAAAATCCATGTTACATAAAAGAATATATGTTTCAGTCAATTGTTTAGTCATTTCCATGTGTATGCAGTGCAAAAAATATAACTAGAGCCAGTACTTGGAAAAAATTTAAATATGTGCAGAATTCAGAAGTTGTCCCTTGGATTTCTGTCAAGTAATACAACGTGTATTTTTATGAAGAAAAGATACACCGAGGGGGACATGTTTGAAAACTGTCTTGGTCTAAGACTTTTCTTGTTGCCCATAGCAACCAATCAGCGTTCCCCTTTCATTTCATATAGAGCTCTGAAAAAATGAAAGGGGCGCTCTGATTGGTTGCTCTGGGCAAGAAGAAAAGTCTTGGACCAAGACAGTTTTCAGACATGTCCCCCCGAATGACTACAACCAAAGAGTCTCCCATTGACACTTAGAAAACCATTAAAGGGGTTGTCTCACTACAAGGATTGCTTTTTATGTTAAAGATCTTGCATAAACAAGTCACTTTGCAATATGTGTACATTAACAGTGTCCTACCTATTCCTAGATATCCCCTCTTGTATGGGCTGCATCAGCTCCTCAGGTTATTATAGCTACAGACCAGTTCAATCTCTCATGATAGGCTGCCAGCACTGGTTGCTATAGCTACAGACCTGTCTTCTACTGCAGCCTAGTAGAAGCCAGTAAACATGCCCTTGAATTCAAAATGAAACCAAGAAAACAGGACTGAGGTAAGATGAATAGATGTAGTGAGACAACCCATTTAAACCTTCCTCCATGTCTTTGATGTCCAGTCTCCAAGTCCTAATGAAATCAGGGTATCACGGAATAAACGTACCCCGATGGATGCCGCAGTGTTGGTGGTATACACTTTCCTGTGGGACACAAAAACATGATCACACAGAAATAGCATGTACCGCTGGCAAATAGAGCAAACGTAGTCCAAATGAGTCTAGGCTTGTTCTATGAATGTCTTTGGGCCCGGTGCAGTTACATCACAGTATCCATCAGGGTACGTAATTTCCCCAATACCTCCCCGAATATCTTCAATTTAAGGAATAATGCGGTGTGAACCCAGCCTTACTTGTCTGCACAATAATTAGGCAAGTGATTATTTTGATCATATAAATTTTAGGCATATTTTCCAACTTCAAGCTGCGTAAACTTAAATTCTATTTAGATGAAGCCTATGAAGGGGATGTATATTTGTGTAATGAGGGAGGCAGTGACCTATGGAGAGCAAGACCGTAAATCAAGGTGTGCAGAATTATTAGGCAGCTTGTTTTCTTTTGACAAAATAGGATAAGAAGGGATTTGACTGACTCTTAAAATTGCCAAGATATTGGCACGTGATCACGGAATCATCAAACGGTTTGTTGTTAATAGTCAACAGGGTGACAAGAAATGTGTTGAGAAAAAAAGGCACAAGTTTACTGCCAAAAATTTTAGACTAATAAAACGTGAGGCAACCAGGAAGCCATTATCCTCCAGCGCTGTCATATTTCAGAACTGCAATCTCCCTGGAGTTTTCAGAAGTACAAGGAGCTCAGTAATCAGAGACATGGCCAAGGTAAGGAAGAACCCCAAACCCCACTGAGCAAGAAACAGAAGTAAAAGGTGTTCAGTGCTCAGAGACATGGCCAAGGTAAGGAAGAACCCCGACCACCACTGAACAAGACACAAAAGTACAAAGTGTTCAGTGCTCAGAGACATAGGCCAAGGTAAGGAAGAACCCCGACCACCACTGAGCAAGAAACAGAAGTAAAAGGTGTTCAGTGCTCAGAGACATGGCCAAGGTAAGGAAGAACCCCGACCACCACTGAACAAGAAACAGAAGTACAAGGTGTTAGGTGCTCAGAGACATGGCCCAGGTAAGGAAGACCCCCAACGCCCACTGAAGAAGACACAGAAGTACAAAGTGTTTAGTGGTCAAAGACATGGCCAAGGTAAGGAAGAACCCTGACTACCATTGAACAAGATACAGATGTATAAGGTGTTCAGTGCTCAGAGACATGGCCAAGATAAGGAAGAACCCCGACCACCACTGGACAAGACACAAAAGTACAGTGTTCAGTGCTCAGAGACATGGACAAGATAAGGAAGAATCCCAACCACCACTGAGCAAGACACAGAAGTTCAAGGTGTTCAGTGCTCAGAGACGTGGCCGAGGTAAGGAAGAAACCTGACTACCTCTGAACAAGACACAGAAGTACAAGGTGTTCAGTGCTCAGAGACATGGTCAAGGTAAGGAAGAAACCCGACCACCACTGAGCAAGACACACAAGTACAAGGTGTTCAGTGCTCAGAGACATGGTCAAGATAAGGAAGAACCCCGACCACCACTGAGCAAGACACCGAAGTTGAAGGTGGTTCCGTGCTCAAAGACCTGGACAAGATAAGGAAGAACCCCGACCACCACTGAACAAGACACAGAAGTACAAGGTGCCCAGTTCTCAGATATATGGCTGAGAGAAGGAAGAACCCCGACCACCACTGAACAAGACACAGAAGTACAAGGTGTTCAGTGCTCAGAGACATGGGTCAAGGTTAGGAAGAAGCCCGACCATCACTGAACAAGACACAGAAGTACAATGTATTCAGTGCTCAGGGAAATGGCCAAGGTAGGGAACAACCACGATCACCACCGAACAAGACACAGACGTTCAAGTGCTAAGTGTTCAATGCTCAGAGATATGGCTGGGGTAAGGAAGGCTGAAACCCGACCACCACTAAACACAACACATTAGTTGAAATGTCAAGACTGGAACAGGGAATATCTAAAGACAGATTCTGCAAATATTTTATGTACTGATGGGATGAGTGTGACTCTTGAAGGACCAGATGGGCTGCGGTCTGTTATTATTAAAGAAAACCTAATTGGACTTACAGCCAGTTTTTAGAAGACACTTTCTTCAAGCAGTGGTGAAAGGAAAAGTCTGCATCTCTCAAGAAAACCATGATTTTTTTGAAGGACAATTCTCCATCGCATGCAATGAAGTACTCACTGCATGGCGAGATGGTAAAGGCCTTAAAGATGAAATAATAATGACATGGCCCCTTCCTCATCTGACTTAAACCCTACTGAGAATTTGTGGGCCCGGAAAACAGTCCACCTCTCTGAACAGTGTCTGGGAGGCTGTTGATCATCAACAGATTAAGAAAATGGCGGACTCCATGGATGGAGGGCTTATGACTGCTATTGAAAGGGAAGTGGGTTATATTGGTCACTGAATTTTTTGAAGGGAGAAAGGTCAGAAATGTTAATTTTGTAAAGTTTGACTTTGTTTTATACCTCACTTTAACATGAAAATAGGAAAAAGGGGAAAATTTTAGGTTTTTATTTAGTTGTATAATAATTCTGCTCACTAACAGTTGCTCAATAATTCTGCACACAAAGATATTCTCAGAAGAAAGCCAAAAACTCAATTGTAGTTTCTAAAATATTTGAGTTTGCGGTTTATTAACATTTTAGATTGTCTGACTTTGCTGTAGTTGTTCAATAATAAAGTGAATCCTCAAAAATACAGCTTGCCTAATAATTGTGCACACAGTGTAGTTTTTAATGAATGGCCTCTTGACATCTACATTTTCTTTTAAGATAGACTTACATCCTCACCAGCGATGACCTCCATTATCCCCATACATGTACTCTCCCTATTTGGAAGAGTGTGCATGTCTTCTCAATAGGGAGAAAGGAATAAGCTGGTATACACCTCTGGCACTGGTTTATCTCTTTTGAGACAAAAAGGATCAGATCTTGCAATTCGATGTTTGATCCTTCTGTCCTCCAACATCACGTGTCACGATTAAGTCAGGACATCCCCAGACATATGAAATAGTCGGCCGATTGTGACAAAATCTGCATGTTGAGCTGACTTTGCTTTCATATTCGTGGCTACCTTAGGGCATGTCCCCACTATATGGGTTTTCGGCCAGTTTTTCAGGCGGTTTGCGGTTTTGCAGACCGCCTGAAAAACCGGCCGAAAATTAGCACAATGGTGCTCTATGGAAAACCCATGCAGCAGTCCCCACTGCATGGGTTTTCCGCCCAGCGGTTTTTCCGCCCGTGGTCCGCCCGCAAAACATTCTACAAGCACAATCTTCCGACCGGTTTTCGGACGGAATCTGTGCTTGTGAATGTGAAGGGGGAGGGCTTTTCTCCGCTCATTGCGGCCGTGGGGACAGCCGCAAGACAGGACAAATACCAGTCGGGTAAACCAACCGGTATTTGTCCTCTGCTGTGGGAACGCACCCTTAGGGTTTGTTCAGGTTTTTAGAGGCAGTTTTTGAAGCCAAAACCAAGAACGGATTTCAAATGAGAAGAAGACTTAACCTTTTCTTAATATGCGTCCTTCAGTTATGGGTCTTTCTTGGTTTTGGCTTCAAAAACAGCATAAAAATCCCCACCTTTGACCCATTGCACTAAGTTGTCTTCTCACAAGATAACCGTTTAGAGAAGGAACTCCCTTGGGCTGGTTTGGATCTAAATCGACAGTGGAACTTGATTATTTTGGTGGTTAACCAAGTCTTGCGTTTCCTAAAATTCCAGTTCTGGAACCTTATGTTTTTTCTATGATACTTTTTCACGTTTTGCCTTTTTTGCTTACTTTTTGATCTTTCTGTATTTCCTGTTTTCTTTATGATACTAAAAAGTGAATACGGCAATAAACAGAAGCGTGGCCTCAGCTTATGTATGAATAAAGCCAAAAGATATGAAGAATTAACTCCCATATAGCACTCTTGGCTTGGAGAGCAAACAACCATTATTATCATGTGCTAACAAGCCTTTGTAGTGCTGCATTTGACATGTGCGGCGATAGCTTGAGCTCTCATCAACAACTCATTGTATCGCACTGTCCCTCATCAGTCCCCTGTTTTATTAGATTTCCCTGTATGGCTGCTGAGTGGCAGACAGATGATATGTTGTAACTGCAGATATCGGCCCCATACACAAACAGCACCTGCCTTAGGGGGGATGGGGGGTGCTTAATGCACGCCGCCTGTCTCTATTGTGCACAGGACAATTGGGGAGTGGGGACATGCGAGGAGGGGGGCTATTAATCTGTCTTTGCTACTCACAATGAAATCTGGTTAAAACCACATGTCCCCAACCCCCTACACACTCCTATTTACCTTGATGACCGTCTGGCAGGGTGCAAGGGCTAGGCACGGCCCATAACCAGTCACCATATGCTGCTTTTAGGTCTTTGTGCTCAGACCCTGACTCCTCTTCTTTTATCTACCCTGTCTAATGTGTTTAGCTTAGAAGAATATCATTGTGGGAGGATTGGAGATCAGCAAATAGTGAGGTGCATCTAGAAGTTAATAGTTTTAGGAAGATTTCAAGGGGACGCTTACTGGCTAGAACTTCCAAAGTTCTGCAGAATTTGTAGAAGTTATCTACTGAGGTTTGGAGGCTGATCGTGTCCTCGCGTATAAGGAGCACTGCAGGACTTCATGTGATCTCTATTTGCTTATTCAGGCCCATAATAAGCGATGCAGATAATTGGGACTCATTTTAGAGAGAAAAGTCAGTGTGAAAAGACCAAGCGGGGTTCTAAGCTAGGGGCAATTATCTGAAGACATGATTTACATTCATAGAAATCCTCCAGGTTTTGGGACGCACAGCTGGTCATGGGCACGGCCCTTTGTGTTTGCAACCCGTTGGTTTATTTTGATGGAATTGTTATAAGGTCCTCATCGTTTAGGAGACAATTGATCTAAGATTATATTTCTGGATGGGGAAGAGGAGAAATCTTATGTGAATTTATCATTTGACACAAACCATTGAATGTGCTAAAAAGTCAATCTTGTTGTGTGTAACCATTTGTATTAAATGGTGGGATTTATGTGCTAAAACGCTAAAAATACTTCAAAATCCAACATAGAATGGTCATTTATTAGACGTATGCTGTGAAACCTGATTGAATTAGATTTTGGCAAGAGTACGACGTTCATCCCATAGATGAAGCCACTTGCTTTTGTGTAGGGATGAGGCAAGCAGCTGCTGTGCACATCAGGTGGCGCTTATCTCACCCATCCAGCAGCTTTACCTCTGGCAGATGCCAGAGAAGATTGGCTGCAGAAGATGTTGGGCCAGACTATAGAGGGACAAACTGCTGCAGGACAACTGCAATTTATAGGTCATTACCAGTGTTGCGCTATTGATTCAGGTTGGGACAATTCAGCCAGATGCAAATTTAGGACAGCTAACTGGGATCGGAATCCTGCCAGATGGAAAAGGTCATTGGTGTCCTGATTTCTCTGCAGGTTACTGAATGGTTGCTCAAAATTCGGGTCAGGGCAAATCGTCCCGACCCAAATCTGAAACACAACATTAGTCACTACCATAGGCAGTTCTTACTAGTGTTGTGTTTCACTTCCAGATATCAGCCATTTTGGGCTGATACAAATTTTGCCAGGGACGGTGGGAAATTGTGCGACCAATCTCCAGCCATTTTCTCAGCATGTTTTCAATTGGTTTCCTGCGTTTTCCGCAGGCTGCTGATTGGTTGCGACTGGTTAAGGGCCATTCACACGGCTTATTTTGGGCACGGTTTCCAGCCGCATTGCACGCCGTACTGCGCTGCAGTACGGCTGGAATCCGTCCCAGCCATTACGGTAATCCACAGTTCTCATAGAGAACTGTGGATTCTGTCTCTCCTCCCTGCTCGGCGAATACGCCGCGGGGGGAGAAAGTGACATGTTCATTAACCCGGCGGGATACGCGCCGTGGATAATGAAAGTCTATGGGCCGGGGAGCTGTATCCTCCCCTCCCCGCCCCCGCCCGCCCCTTATTCAAGCCGTAATTGCGGGCGAAATCCGTCCCGCAATTACGGCTTGGATAAACCGTGTGAACCGGGCCTTACTCAAAATTCAGATCAGGACGAACTAACCTGACCCGAATCTGGCACACAACATTAGTCACTACTATAAGCAGTCCATACTAGTGTTGCGCTTCATTTTGAGATAGGGCCAGTCCAGACTAATCCAAATTTTGCCAGGGATGGTCAGAAATTGTGCGACCAATCATCAGCCATTTTTCCAGCATGCGATCAATGAACCATACACTTCATTTTTTTTCCTGCCTGGAATAAAGTCTATTGATTGACTGCATGGATTTCCTACCAATGACAGCATATTTTAGATCAGCCTAAACCAACCCACCCTGAATCTGAAGCGCAACAATAGACGTTACAAAAAGCATCTAGATTTATAGGTGTCAATCTCCAGGGCTAAAGCTGGCTGGGTATGTTCACACGGCTGATTTTGAAGCGGTTTTCAGGTTGTTTCTGCTCTTAAAACAGCATCAAAACCTTGCATGAAACACGCTTCTTCAGAAGAGGTTTTAGACGCGTTTCTTGGCGTGTTTTTGGAGAAGGTTTTGGACTTGGTTTTCAACATGTTTTCACCCATGCAGATTAATAGCCGGGTCAAATAACGCGCCGAAAAACGCGATAAAAACACGTAAAAAAAATCCGCCGAGAAACTTGCATAAAAATGCGCCTAAACACACTTCAAGAATTTAAATTAAACTAATTTTTAAGAGCCCAAAACAGTTTGCAAAGAAGCGCTTAAAAACCTTGTCGTGTGTGAACTACAACTCTATTTTACATAGGGCTATTTGGATGCTGTTTTGGGCAGAAATGCTCTGAAAAAAACGCGTCCAAAACAGTGCCCAAATAAGCCGTGTGAACATACCCTTAGTGTGCCACAGCTGCAGCTAAAGGTAAGTCATTTGCTAAATTGGGTACTATGTGGCGACATTTTATTTGAGTATGATATGGTGATTAGGAGTGCCATCAAGAATATCAGGCCAAGGCATTTGCATCCCTTTGCCTAATTTCAATTCCTATCTTGCACCATATCATGCCCACCGAAATTATTTGTGGTCCGCGCTGAGTGGGGGAAGGCAACTGTACTCTTTTTTTTCAAAAATTTTTATCTGGAACTTTCACAGTAATTTCGCCTTGATGGTGATATAAAAGTACTGTTATTTTGATACTACATGGCAGTAATATTGGAATGCAATTTGTTTGATTTTTCTTAGCCAATCTCAATTTTCCTCCTTACAAAAAAAAGATGGAAAGAGATCCAAGCTCAGGTTATATCAGAGATCTGGCCAGTTTAGACTTTTTTATACATTTACTTTTTTGTGCATAATAAATCTGACAAAATAAAAACAGCTCCAGACTTGATCAAGTATAAATAGCAATGGCTAATGAGTAGTGCTAGAAGAAGAGATGTGGGGATGCAAAAATACTCACGCTCAGCACAGTATTCTCCTTTCCAGCCATCCAAACATAAGCGCTTTCCCTCTTGGTCACAGACATAGTGTCCGAACGTGTCATCCCGTGGTCGGCAGTAGTCGGAGCAGCTATCACCGTAGTAATGCTCGTCGCAGGTGACATGATATGAGTAACGTAACTCACTCTGCTGTCCGAGGTGGATGTCCTGAGACCAGTCCTCCCCAACAGAGAGGCGTCTACGTGTGGCCAAGCGGCTGAGGAGGTTGTTGGGGTTTTCTGCAAGGAAAAGAGGATTCATACTTTATACGGTATGTACTGTTTTGGGGACAATAGCTTTAGAAGAATTTCAGTATCAATGTAACCTGCTGGGTTGGAAAATTTTAATATACCACTTCATAATAAAAAACAATAAAAAAGCAATATAGTGGAATAAAAATTAAGTGTTTGGGGCAAAGTTTGTTTTTATTTTTTTTATTGATGTTGACAATTAAAATTCCCCAAAAATTTGGAAACCCCGCTTCTTAGAAAACCCGGGCTATCCTAAATTTTTGCATAACTAAAAACATCTTGCCACCCTGTTCCATCATATTCCCAGTGTCTTACATTTGCTTCTGCAGGTTTCCTGAGCTTACCCTAAAATTCTCATTACCCATTGATTTCCTTTGCTTACCAGGAATTTTTTTAATGTTCTCCACCTTGTTCTCTTGTTCTTTCCCTCCCCTTTATTTGTTCTTGTGGTGTTCAGTCACTTCCCTTTGACCTCCAAGTCTTTTAGTGTCGTCTATTTGGCTTGTCTTCAGGTTTATAGACTATAAGAAAGGTCTTCACTGTCGATGCTTTATCCAGCTTCAGCTATTGTATAGATCTGAATGGTGTCGGACTGAAGGTACTTGGGCCCACCAGATGATGTTATTCTGGGGACCCACCTGAGGAAATTATACTGAGGGCCAGAAGAGGAAATTATTCTGAGGGCCACCAGAGGAAATTATTCTGAGGGTCCACCAGACAAAATTGTTCTGAAGGTCCACCAGAGGAGATCACTCTGAGGGTCCACCAGAGGAGATCATTCTGAGGGCTTACCAGAGGAAATCATTCTGAAGGCCACCAGAGGAAATTATACTGAGGACCCACCAGAGGAAATTATTCTGAGAGCCCACCAGAGGAAATCATACTGACGGCCCACCAGAGAACATTATTCTAAGGGCCCATCAGAGGAAATTATTCTGAGGGCCCCAAGAGGAAATTATACTGAGGGCCCACCATATGAAATTCTGAGGGCCCACCAGAAAATTATTTTTAGGGGCCCCCCAGAGGAAATCATTCTATGGCCCCCCAAGAACATTATCTAAGGGCCCACCAGAAACATTTTTCTAAGGGCCCACCCAGAGAAATTATTCTGAATCCACCACAGGAAATTTTTCGGGATACACCAGGGAAAAAAGATTATCTAAGGGTCCACCAGTGGATTTTATTCTGAGGAACCACCAGAGGAAATTATACTGAGGGCCCACCATATGAAATTATTCTGAGGGCCCACCAGAGGAAATCATGCCGAGGGCCCACAAAAAAAAACATTTTTCTGATGGGACAACCAAAAACATTTTTCTAAGGTCCACCAAAAAATTCTGAACCCACCAAGGGGAAAATTTTTCTGAGGACCCACCAAGAAAAAAATTCGATGGTCCAGCAAGGAAGTTATGCGAGGGGTCACCAGTGTAAAATTACTAAGGCCCCACCAGAGAAATTAAAACTGAGGCCACCAAAAAAAAAAAATTATTCGGGGGTCCCCCCAAAAAAACTTATCTGATAGCCCACCAGAGAACATTATTCTAAGGGCCCACCAGAAGAAAATTATTCTGAGGGCCCACCAGAGAGAATCATACTGAGGGCCCACCAGAAAACATTATTCTGAGGGCCCACCAAAGAACATTATTCTAAGGGCCCACCAGGGGAAATTATTCAGGTTCACCAAAAAAAATTTTTTCTGAGGGGGCCCCCAAGGGAAAAATTTTGAGGCCCACCAAAAAGGGGAAAATTTTACTGAAGGTCCCCCAGAGGAGATCATTCTTAGGGCCCACCGAAGGAAATTATACTGAGGTCCCACCAGAGGAAATTATTCTGAGGGCTACCAGAGGAAATTATTCTGAGGGCAACCAGAGGAAATTATTAGGAGGGGAAAGGGAAATTTTTTAGGACGCCCACCAGGGAAATTAAAACTGAGGGCCCACCAAGGAAATTATTTTGGGGTCCCCAAGAGGGGATCATTCTGAGGGCCCACAAAAAAATTATTCTAGGGCCCACCAAGGAAATTATTTCCCGAGGGCCCACCAAGGAAATTATTTTGAAAGGCCATCAGAGGAGATTATTCTGAGGACCCACCAGAGGAAATTAATCTGAGGGCCCACCAAAGGAGATTATTCTGAGGGCACACCACAGGAAATTATTCTGAGGACCCACCTGAGGAAATTAAAATTGAGGGCCACCAGAGGAAAAATTTTTCTGAGGGGCCCCCCCCGAGGAAATTATTTTGAGGCCCACCAAGGAAATTAAACCAAGGCCAACAGAGGAGATTATTTTTTAGGGCCCACCAAAAAATTATTCTGAGGGCCCACCATAGGGAAATTATACTAAGGCCAACAAGGAGAAATTTTCTAGGGCCCACCGGGGAATTATTCTGGGGCCCACCAGGAATTTTCTGAGGGCCCACCAAAAGGGAAATTATTCTGAGGGCCCACCGAGGGAAAATTAAAACTGAGGGGGCCCACCTGAGGAAAATTTTTCTAGGGTCCCCCAAGGAATATTTTGAGGCCAAACCAAAGGGAAAAAATTTTAGGGCCACCAAGGAAATTAAACTGAGGGGGCCTAAGGGGGAAATTAATTCTGAGGGCCCCCCAAGGAAATTAAACTTAGGGCCCCCAGAGGGAAAATTTTTCTGAGGTGCCCACCCCGAGAAATTTTTGGGAGGGAAATAGAGGAAATTATTCTGAGGGCAACCAGAGGAAATTATTAGGAGGGCCCACCAGAGGAAATTATTCTGAGGGCCCACCAGAGGAGATCATTCTGAGGGTCCACCAGAGGAGATCATTCTGAGGGTCCACCAGAGGAGATCAGTCTGAGGGCCTTTTAAGTAATCATTGCATGTACAGGGTTTAATAGGATATCTAATAATTAGTTCTAAAGTCAGCACCACATGAATTTGTCTTCTGCTAGGATCTTTGGGGTCCTCAAATATTATGTGTACATGATTGTTTTAGAGCTATGGCCCACTGAAGGATCCTCTGGTTTTCTGAAGGGCCAGTCCAACCCTGGACCAGAACCGTGATGACCAACCTTGAACTAAATTTTTCGTGATGATCATAAACATCACTGGTGGATTTTACCCCTCCTAAATTCAATAATACATCCCATGTACTGGTGCATCTCAAAAAATTTGAATATCGTTGAAAATTAAATGGGTTCTCCAGGAATATCTTTGTATTTGTTATAGGGCTCACAAATGTATTATATTAAACCTGTAATAAGTCTATACAATATATAGGTTTCTCTATTTTGACTTAAAGAGAACCTGTCACATAGTTTTTTGCCCCCCTGGCTGAGGACCCGAACAAGGTAGTGTCAGACCTGCTTTTTTCCAGCCCCTGTGTCCCTTATTCTGTAAGATGCTGTAGTTTTTCGTGTATTTAATGCTCAAATCGCAGTTTTCAGCCAGAAGAGTCCATTCGAAGAGTCCTTCAGATGTCATTTTTTTCAAACCCCGCCCACCTGAGGCTAGCCCCACCCACCTCAACTGACAAACCTATTACTTTGTATAGGTAGAAAAAATGTGAATAACTGTCAGTGGGCGGGCTACCTTTGGTGGGTGGGGCTAAACACCTGCTCATGAATAAGATTTGAGGGGTAAATGCTCTAAAACTACAGCATCTTACAGAATAAGGGACAGCGCTGGAAACAGCAGGTCTGACACTAGCTTGTGCTGCCCTCAGCAAGGGGGGCATAACATATGTGACAGGTTCCCATTAAATTATTGATATCAATTATCTTTTCAGTGATTTTCTCATTTTTTGAGATGCACTAGTATCTGATGCTACCACCTGCTTCCTACAATTACACCCTACCCACATTGAAGTATCACAAGACACTAAAGGGGACATGTATGAACGGGGCTGCACCAGAAGTCTGGCGTATTTTCCTCCCGACATCAGGCGTAGCCCCGTTCGCATTACTGAAAACCCTCCCGCACGCCATTATAGATTTAAAGCTTCGCTACGGCATTTCTAGGCGCATTACAGCTGGAACAGGTAGAGCACTTTCAAAAGTGGTTTACCTGAGCCAGAAATGTTGTCTTAGCGCTAGAATGCGGCTGATTTATGACCTGCTGTGTACTGGGTTCATAAATCAGGCACATTCTAGGCTGTTATTATTATGTGCATGAAATTTGGCGTTAACACACCAAATTTCATACATGCCGCCCTAAGGGCCTCATGTGTGATAACTGTCTAGGTCTAAGACGTTCTGTGTTAGCAACCATTCAGAGCTCAAAGCAACCATTCAGAGCGCACAGCAACCATTCAGAGCACATAGAAACGAATCAGAGCTCACAGAAACAATTCAGAGGCAATAGCAACCAATCAGAGCTCTCTGCAAAAAATCAGAGCCCACAGCAACCAATCATAGCCCATAGCTACCAATCAGAGCCCATAGCTACCAATCAGAGCTCATAGCGACCATTCAGAGCTCATAGCAACCAATCAGAGCCCATAGCTACCAATCAGAGCTCATAGCAACCAATCAGAGCCCATCGCTACCAATCAGAGCTATAGCAACCAATCAGAGCCCATAGCAACCAATCAGAGCCCACAGCTACCAATCAGAGCTCATAGTAACCAATCAGAGCCAATAGCAACCAATCAGAGCTCATAGCGACCATTCAGAGCCCATCACAATGAGAATCCAGAGCATGAAACCCAAAGCCAACCATTCCCAAAGAAGCTCACAGCAACCATTCAGAGTCTATAGCAACCATTCAGAGCCCCCCTTTAACTCTCCAGCTCCACATGCATCACCTCCCAGATCTAGGTCCTTAATGACAAAGGACTGGTAGGCCAAAACGTCGGACCATGGGAATATTTCACTAAATATGGGTCCACCATTATCTCTTTTTTGGAGAATTTTTATCTCTTTTGGGAGAGTAACTACATTTTCTTCTGTGTTTAATACTCTAATAAATACCTTAAAGGATCTAAAAGTGTGCCGTGGATTTTCTTCTTATTCTAGACTTGGCCATAGGCTATTTTCACTGAGCACCCGACCTTACAGTGCGGTACCATTATATGTTGTTCTGACCTCAGCGATCGGCTGTGATCTGTGGAGAAATCTGGCAGCGCCGTTGCAGGGGAAATGGAGTATTACACAGTTCCCATTCACATGAATGGGTTCCCTTCACGCTCAGACTGGTCCACAGGGGAAACCCCCGGTGGGCCCCTGACCATCGCAGACCTGGAGATGTTTTATAACTGCATATACAACCTCAGAAATAGCAGAGAAAGAGGCAAAAAGCCAGAGGCAGAGTATAGGAGGGATGTACAGTCATTTACAATAGCTGAAGGGTAGGTTCCTATAATGAACTCCACCGCTGGGCCCAGAAACAGCTCAACTGGTGGATCCCTAGAATCAACTCCACCTGTGGGCCCTAGGGACCTCAGTCCGACACTGGTTCCTTGTGTAGTTTAGAACAGGACAGGTCCTCCAAAACAAACCCCTATTCCCTCTGGCCAAAAGATAAGGATTCAAAACATAGTGCCCCCATCAAATCTTTTTTTCAGAATTCATTAAAAGGGGGTTTGAAAATAGGTTTTTCTAAACTGCATCTTTTAATAGATATAACGCCTCGGTTATGTAAGCGAAGAAGAGGTAAACTAATGCTATAACAATGAGGGATATTGAATGGGCCAGTAAAATGAGCGCTTATCAGCGACACGACAGATGTGTCTCTTGGCTTATAATGATATCTGTGCTAAACAGAAGAGTAAATATATGACACCTGTGACTACAGAAGAGTTACAACTGCTATTCTGTCTGTCTGGGGATTGTAAAGTTCTCCATAAGGAGGGGGGTAGCCAAGGTTAGAAAATCATGGCTGCTTTCTTCTAAAAACAGTGCCACCCTATGTACAGGTTGTTTGTGGTGCTGTAACCAAGCCCTATTCACCTCAATGGAGCGGGAAGCTGTAATTTTCAAAACAAACTTGAAAGTTCCTTTTGTAAAAACAATCTCCATTTTTCCCTGTGGCCAAAAATGGAATCCTTCAACCATTAATAGTTCGGTTTAAATGTCCAACTGACTGCTTTTCATCATTGGACCAAGCAATCTTCCTTTGGAAGAGGCAAGGGATGGGGCACTAATAGGTACGATCCTCTACCGAGGCCTGAAGCTATGGTTAGAGAGAGGACAGCTTCCGAACTGGGAATTGATACAAGTGGTTCTGCCCTACCGACTGACCGTGAAAAATTAGACAAAAATGTTCAACTCTACACACGATCTGCTGTAAGGGTTTCTGAAATGGAAAAAATATTGCTTTATTGTCTATGTAAATGCCCTACATGGCAATTCCTTTCTTCACCAAATGGTTAACGAAGACCAACAACAATTGTAAAAAGTACCTTAAGTATGGGAAACTGTAGGACTGCTCATTTACCGTCCTAATGGTACTTACCTGTAGACTTCTCTGCTGTGTGTGTGCTCCAAGATTCAATGATCAGCGAAAAAATGCCCTGCAACAACACAAGAGTTTCCAAGTCAGAATAACATAGTCACATAACAGAGATTGTGTGAGGGACGTATAAGACGTAACACGCAGAATATCCATCTAAACTGGTTTGCAGAACTAAGAACTAGCCAAGACTTTTACTGAAGCCATGGGTGTAACTACAGCCAAAGCAGCCACAGTAGCTGCTATGGGTGCCAGAGGTCTAGAAGGCCCAAGAACATTGTACCTGTTTCTAGTTGATAGCAAGTTGGAGTCTCTCTAGCACTACTATATGGAATCTTTGATCTATGGCACTGTTATTTATAACTTAAAGGGGTTATCTCATTGTAGACATTGATGGCATATCGCTAGAATGTGCCATCAATGTTTGATAGGTTCAGGTCCCACCTATGTGACCTGCACCTATCTCGAGAATGAGACTCGAAAACTCTCTGTATGGAATGGAGAAGTGGTTAGGACTCTCCCATTGCAATCAATAGGAGTTCCAAATGCAACCAAGCGGCGCTAGATCTGGGACCCGCACCTAACAGACATTATTGGTATATCCTAGCGATGTGCCATTAATGTCTATAGTGAGACCATCCCTTTAATTATTATGACTTGTGCTTCTGTTGTTACTTGGTGGTGCGGGCCCATCTCATTTTGCTAAGGGGTCCTATGGGTTCTAGTTACTCCTCTGACTTTGAATATAGACCAGGTTACATCTGAGCCGTTAGACTCACGGCTCATGGTGTCTGAGATCTACATTTAGTGCACACAGTAATTATCTTGGTGTACATGTTACACATATTATTAGGTCTCCATACCTTCCCATTGGAAGCCAAAAGGGCACTCTCTTTGTGTCTCCATTGTGGTGGCATGAATTGGCATACCATTTTTCAACTAATCTGCAGCAAACAGTACTGTCCTTTGTGAAGGAACACCAAAAACATTTGTGTATCATGTGGTATATGATTTGTTTAAAATTGGCCTATGCATCTGTTTGTAGCTACAGTCATGTTTCTCAACGCTTTCTATCATAGGAATATGTCATATGCGTATTCTTTCAATAAAAGGGCCAAATGCCTTGTATACAGATCAAACATCATACTGTGTGCATCTTAGACAATGTTGGACTGGAGTCCCTGGGGCTCACGAATAGAGTTCATTCTTGGCGTCCACCAGTGGAGTTGACTTTTGGGGCCCACCAGTGGAGTTGATTCTTGGGGCCCACCCTACAACTAATGTACGTGACTGCACATCACCCTGTTTTTCTGCTTTCTCCCTGAAAAGCAATCCCAACCCTGCCTTGTCCAGGAGCCCACCATGCCCATGGGGCCCACCAGGGGTCTCTCTTGCTCTCTGTTGGCCACTCCGAGCCTGACCTTAGACATTAGGTTAAGATGAAGAGGAAACATTATTATATTAGAAATTAAGATAAGAAGAAAAAGATTGGGACCCTTGAAGGAGATGTTTCCATCTGGTTACTTGCAATTTTTAGGGGACTCTTTCAACTTTTGGGTTGAAATATGTTACCATGACCACGTGAATGTCGGAAGCAAATCTGGATGACAAAAGCACAACACAAAGTTGTTTTTTTACATGGAAACATTGCACTTTGAGATTTACTCCAAGATGTCCAAGACCAGATGTATAAAAGTTGGACGGCAGCAGAGCACAGAGTCCATCTTGTCATCCCTCATATTGTTCTCTCTATATTTACTTTTTAGGATAGACACATGTGTATGCTGGTTAGGCTTAGATTTACTTGCTGTGGATTTTCCAACCACATCTGCTGGAAGTTTTTTCCAATCATCTACTGCTCTTTTAGTAAAGTATTTTCTGACATTGCTTCTGATCTTTCCTCAAATAATCCCGGATTGTGCCCCCTTTATTTTAGGTTTTTTCTCATTAAAAACTCTAACCATCCAAACCATACGTAACCCTTTAACATATTTAAAGGTTTCCAACAAGTTCCCTCTTACTCTTCTGTCTTCCAGGCTTTACAAATTACAGTTATTTACTCTTTGTGTAGTCGATAACACATATTGCTAATTCTTATCTGCACATATCTAATCTTAGACAATCACTGAACTTCCAAATTTTACCTTCCTGGTCAAAGCTGTGTTATTTATATAGAGCCACCATATGTGGAGACAGCCATGTGACAATCCACAATCTCAGATCTGAGTAGCATTGGGTACATAACAAGGACTAATTAAGGAATATTATTGTAAGAGCAAAAAGTTTACGTCAGGACCTCTCAAGACCAAAAACCAATAAGTACACATTCAAGCTTATGACCAGGCTCAGACTAGCCCAAAAGGGAGCAGTGGAAGCACCAAGTGGGCCTCTTGGCATGACTGTCCTTGGGTTAATTTTCAGGAAGAAAGGCAGAGTGCAAAAATCATATGTAGCATGTACAGTAGCTGTGGGGTGGGCTCCAGTACTAATGGGCCACAAGGGTCCTCTCCACTAGTGGGCTCCAAGAATCAACTCAACTTGAGGACCCAAAGAAAAATTTCCACTGGTGGACCCCAAGAATCAACTCTACTTGAGGACCAAAAGAATCATCTCCACTGCTGGACTCCAAGAATTTACTAGAGGATCCCAAAAATCAGCTCCACTAGTGAACCTATGAGAATCAACGCTAATCTAGGACCCCAAGAATCAGCTGCATTGCTGGGCCCGGGGCACCCCAGTTCGACACTGATATTGACTTATGACTAGAATAAGAAGAC
Source organism: Phyllomedusa bahiana (assembly GCA_025379985.1). Lineage (NCBI taxonomy): Eukaryota > Metazoa > Chordata > Amphibia > Anura > Hylidae > Phyllomedusa > Phyllomedusa bahiana. The sequence continues at coordinate 90,920 of JAODAL010010542.1, forward strand.
ACATAGATGGTGAAACATCTGGCTGGTGTTTAAAAGCCCCAAGTGTATTCCTAGCCTAAATTCTTAATACATTAAGGAAAATCTGATTTTATGGGATAAAAATGCACTGGGTGAGAATTAGGGGTAAAGGGCATGTCCTCACACTGCCCAATGTATATGTACTGAAATTTATTCCGGAAAGTGGCTAAATTAAGCAAAAAATCTACTCCAGGTCATAGGTATTTTAGTATGGTGCATGGACACTGAAAGGTGCGCCAAATTTATTAAGTCTTCATAAATTTACTGCATCTTACTCCTTTGCATTTGTCATTAAGACCAGCATTATTTTCTACCAGTCTTAATACATTTCACCCTATGTGCCTGAATGGAGCACATCTCTATGTTAAACAATGAAAATCTGTAGATTTGTTTAATTGATGTGCAGAATGTGAAAAAATCCATGTAAAAAAATATCGTGTGAACGTAGCCTAAAATAGAGGAAGCTAGAGAAAGCATGAACCACGAATACACGGTATGAAACTTTGAAGAGTTGAAGAAGAATGTGTATGTCAGTGGTGATCATAGAGGAACCTCTGTAAATAGATAAAATGCACATACATTTTCCAGTTGAGGTGGAATATTTCTATACATCTTTGGCTCACTTTTTGCACTACCAAATACATCACATTTACATTACGGGTGTCTTTGAAGACTTTATGTGGGTCAGAGTTCAGCCTTTATTTTGTCAGCAGCTGCTAGTTCTGCAACCAGCTGTCAACTAGAAAGGAACAAAACAGCGGAGAAACCACCTGGCCGAGTCAATGTCGCTGCCTCCTGGCCTTGAAATGGGACATTACTTGAAGTATCACAATACCCAACAACTGTACTGTTACTCACCGGCCACTTGAAGTGAAAGGGGACTCGTACGGGGCTGCTCGCTGCTATGGCCCCTGGATCCACAGCCATCAAATCGCTCAGAGCAGTTCCAAATGTGCAAGGAGGATCTGGAGACACCACGGGTTGGGCATGCTTGAGGCACACTCGGAAAAAGATGTGACAGGAACGTCCAGCTACACACACACTTCGAGGACTGCTAAAGGAATGAACCTTCAGTTCAAACACTCCCGCTGCCTTTACCTGGGAATATGGATAGTATAATATTGTACTGTGTTAGTCATAGAAAGCCGTAGCAGGGTGAAGAAATTAGGTCATACCTCATAGGGCGCATCCCCACGGCATAGGACAAATACCGGTCCTTTTGCCGGCCGGTATTTGTCCTGTTTTGCGCCCGTCCTCACGGCCGCGGGGGGGACGGCATTTCTCCGCGATGAGCAGAGAAGAGCCCTCCCCCCTCCCATTGAGAAGCACAGATTCCGTCCGAAAACCGGAAGGAAGACGGTGCTTGCTCACTGTTTTGCCGCCTGGGCGGAAAACCCGTGCAGTGGGGACTGCTGCATGGGTTTTCCATAGAGAACAATTGTGCTCATTTTCGGCCGGTTTTTCAGGCGGTCTGCAAAACCACAAACCGGCTGAAAAACCGTCCGAAAACCCGTGCAGTGGGGACATGCCCTTAGACGCTGAGTAGATTTGATGGTGAGCTATTGAGACTACAAGCTCTCTTCTTCATCTCTGTGTCAGACATGATGTTAATATTGGAAAATTCAGGTCATACTTTTTAGAAGCTTAATATATTTGATGTTACGTTTTCCAGAGTTCCAACATCATGTCTGAAAAAAAGAGCTAGTACTCTCAAAAGCTTACCATCAAATATACCCAGCCTCTAAAAATTATCGCCTAATTTCTTCACTCCTGACATCATGTCTAACAAAAAGAGCATGTACTCAAGAAAGCTCACCATCAAATATCCTCTAAAAGGTATCGCCTAATTTCTTCAGTCTTAACATCATGTCTGATGAAGAGAGCTACTACTCTTGAACGCTCACCATCAAATATACTAATTTAGCTTCTAGAAGGTATCACTTGATTCTTCACTTTTAAAGGGTTTGTCTCACTGCAGACATTGATGGTAAATCACTAGGAGGGATCTGGACCTATCTCCTAAACGAGCCCAGAAACCTTTCCGTTCTGAATGGAGAGGTTTTCAGGACTCTCTCATAGACATGAATGAAAGTTCCAAGCTTAGATGAGTGGTGATGCTCTGCAGTAATCAGAACTCCCTAGCAATATGCCATCATTGTCTAAAGTGAGACAACCTCTTTATCATCATATCTGTCGAAGAGAGCTTGTACTATGGAAAGCTAACTATCAAATACAATCACTTAGCTTCTAAAAGGTATCGCCTGTTTTCTTCACTCTTCTACACAGACAGAGCAATTGGGCCACCTAGTAGTCACAGAACAAGTTTACAAAAAGATCTGACCATGATTCTTCTACATGAGGAACATAGAAGATTGACATCGAAAGAAGACCAAATTGTTGCCCATTGCTTACTAATAGCTCCATCTTCATACCGTGCAATAACAACAATAACACCAGACATATTCGGAATATTGCAAGGTCAATACAAGTCCCAAAATCTATGGACCACAATCACGTGTACTAGGAATCTTATACAAGAGAGACAATGATGGGGACAATTATACCAGTTTATAATAACACCCATCCAGATATGGAATCAACAGACAACATCTAGAGTAGATCTAACCAGGTTCTACAATCTTACATCTCACATTGCGGGATCGATGGTACTCACCATTGGCAGGCACAGTAGCACCACCAGGAGCAGTGGAGTCTTTGCTATCATGGTATTGACTTTCACGTGTAAATCTTAGGGATGAAGCCGGAGTTAGCACAGTCTTACTTGAAGGATCAGATTAAGGACTTAAGAACTCAATGAAGGTATCTCCCCAAAGCAAAGTGAGGCATAAGGTTGAGTGCACTTGAGTAGATGTCAGGTACAGACAGCTGGTTGGAGCTGGTGGTAGACCTGATGGGTATATACCAAGAGTTTATATATCTGGCTAGTAAAGTTTGTAAAATAGGAAGTTCATGAGCCAGGTAGAGTCAGTAGGATCCTATCAGGTTCCTTCAGAAGTGATGGGTCCGGATCACGCAGGCATCACTGACAGGCGCCCTCTCTATTGAATCCTGTGTGGTCTTTTGTCCTCAGAGCGTGTCTGTCTTGGCTGTGACTAAAGTTCTTCTAAGTCAATCCCGGGCTTTATACACAGCCTCCTGGTGTTACATAGCCCCCTCCCTCACTCCCCTTCCAAATTCACCCCCCCCCCTCCCTCCTCCCTCCTTTCCATCCCTTGCTCCTCACATCACACTTTCTTTGATCAGCTTTCTGAAAACCATGAAGAAAACAAATTAAAGTCCTATCCCAAACAACAGGAGCAAAGGCACTGCTGGACCTCAGGTCCTGGAGATGTGTATTGATCTAGCGCCAAATGTGGACCAAATCTAAAAATGGGACTGTAATATAATGAAAGTTCTCCCATGTATTTGGGCTGATAACACAGAAAATGTAGATTCACAGTGGAAAGGGCTAATCCTGTAAAAAGTTGAAGGCTGGCACCGATGCACAGCCCTCCCCTGCCAATCCGTGCCAACATTGCTCCTTATCCGGACGTCATTTTTGGAAGATCCTAATTGAAAGAAAGGGAGTGATCAGCCAAAGGGAAACTTGTTCACCTTTCAGGACATGTGGAGGTAAAGGTATTTTTACACAATAGATTCTGAATCGGAATTCTGCCGAAATCCGTGTGAAGTCCGCGTCCCATTCATAGTAAATTATGACATGAATTTTTTTCTGCCACAAATTTTAAATACCGAAAGCAGAAAAAAAGAGAGACATGTCGCTTCTCTGATGTGGAAATGGCTTGGTTTCTACATCAGGCAGCTGAGGTGCAAATCAGCCTCACTGAAATTGGGTTGATTTCCATGTAAAAAATCAGCCTGCAAGGGTGCAAATTTCAGATGCAGATTCTGTGACAGATTTTTCTGTGTAAACATGGACTCTATCCACCTCTGCATTGGAGGTTCCTTCATACAGGACTGGGACAAGTTCTTCTGGTGCCGTAGGCAAATAAAGCATATAGGGCCCCCTCCCTCAATGGAAAATTCAGCCCACTCCAAACCTCCTCTTGCCCCCTTATCTGCCTGAGATGAAGTTGCGCCCTAGGTGATCGCCTACCCATTGTCCAGGCTCTGCCTTCACAGATTCCGTCATTTTGAGCTGAAAAATTAAGTAGTTTGCAGAGCTCCTCATACTGCCAATATAACAAAGACCATGAGTAGTTCTATTTCCGAATCGGGTCACGGTTAAAGGGGTTGTCCAGCAAATACAAAATATTGTTTAATGGGGTTAGGGTGGGTAAACAAAGAAAAAGTTATACTTACCTACCCATACCCTGATTCTGCCACTCCAGAGCTCCTCCTCTTGACACACAGGAGAGGCTAACACTCTATTGCAGGGGTCTGCAACGTCGGCTCTCCAGCTGTTGGGAAACTACATCTCCCATCATGCCCACTGATATAGATTATATAAATCCATGATGGGAATTGTAATCACCCAACAGCTGGAGAGCTGACGTTGCAGACTCCTGCTCTATTGTAAGTCAATGGGCCTCTCCTGTTAATTGGTATGAGAAGCCGGAAGTGAAGAGAAGCGGGTCGCCGGGGAGCTCTGGAGCGGCAGCAGCAAGGGACGCCTACCTTCACCTACCTGCCTTCCGTCATTTTTAGAAGAAGAATAAAGTTTGCAGAACTACTCAAACTGTAACCATAACTAAAAAAATATTTGTTGGACAACCCCTTCAAGTTCAATGTCAATGTCAGCAATTTGTTTTTGGTCTGAACAGACTGAATTTTGGTGGAATTTGTGAAATAACCATCGCTAAACCTAACCCTTACACTTGGGATAGGGATTCGGGTTCACTAACCATGAGGAAACCTGACCGACTCCTCCAATACAAGTCAGAGATGTCCGCTTAGTTCTGTTGGTGTCTGTCAGGCAATGGATCGGTACTTTGTGATTTTCATTCAATTTTATAACAGAAGAGCAGAAAAAATTTAACTGATGGAAGTGCAAATGTGAACACAGTCTCAATGGGGAGAAATCGGGTTCCCATTTACTAGCAATAGCGTAGAACCTCTACACAGGCCATCTACAGTGGCTTTCATAAGTTATATGAAGAGATCCTCTTTGTCCTATAGATACCTCTATTTTAGGCTCTGTTCACATCTGCAGTGTGCTTTCCATTGTAAACAACACATGATGGACATAAGCGGCGCCACCACTGGCTCATAATAAGGTATGTCGGGTTCGGCTAAGATGTCTATTGCTGCAATGGGAAGAGTAGCGCTGCATGCAGAGCTGTTCTTCTCACCAAGGATGACAGAATCAGTCAGAGCCTCCAACTCAGATGTGAACAGAGCCTTATAAAGGCTGTATCTGCTTAACATCTGCGTCGATGGATCCATTGGGTCAAAAAGGATGAAAAAAAATAGCGCAGCATGCAGCACTATTCTTTCCATTAAAATGATGAACTCCATGATGGAAACCTTATAAACCTTGGGGGCCTTTAGGGCGGCGTTGGTGTTTCTCATGTAACAGAGCAATCAACGCAGTTTCTTTCATTTTTTTGATCCTAGAACAGAAACCTGAGGAACCCTTTCCTTTCAATGGGGTTCATCAGGTGGTAATGGTGTCCATCATGAAATGGATCCGGCGCCTATGCTATTTTTTTGTTTTTCTGTTCCAGTGACAAAAACCTGTAGAACCCGATAACAGTCAGCGGGATTCATTGGTGCTATTGGTGTCTGTCAAGAAACGGATCCACCACCGCATTTAAAAAAAAAGTTTTGATCTTATGACTGAAACCTGAAGAACCTCATTATAGTCAATTGGGATCATTAGGTTCTGTTGTTGTCCATCATGAAATGGATCCATCCGTTATTCTCATTTTTTTGTTACTATGACTGAAACCTGAAGAATCCCATAAGAGTCGTTGGGTTGTTGGGTTCATAGGTGCTATTGATGTCCGGTGTGAAAGGGATGTGGCATTGCAGTTTTAATTTTTTTTTCTGTTCCTATGACAAAAACCTGAAGAACTCCATAACTGTCAATGGGTTCATCAGGCGCTATTAGTGTCCATCATGAAACAGCTCTGGCGCTGCCATTATTTTCATTTTCCTGCTCCTATCATGGAAACCTGAAGAACCTTTTTATAGTCAGTGGGGTTCATTAGGTGCACTTGGTGTCCATCATGAAACAGCTCTGGCGCTGCCATTATTTTCGTTTTCCTGCTCCTATCATGGAAACCTGAAGAACCTTGTTACAGTCAATGGGGTTCATCAGGTGCATTAGGTGTCCATCCTGAAACGGCTCTGGCGCCTACGTTATTTTCATTTTCCTGTTCCTATGACGGAAACCTGAAGAACCTTTTTATAGTCAGTGGGGTTCATTAGGTGCACTTGGTGTCCATCATGAAACAGCTCTGGTGCTTCCATTATTTTTGTGTTTCTGTTCCTATGATAGAAACCTGAAGAACTTGTTACAAATCCCAAAGGAGTTCATGAGGTGCATTTAGTGTCCATCATGAAAACAGCTCTGGCGCCTCCGTTATTTTCGTTTTCCTGCTCCGATGATGGGACATGTAGCACCGTGTTACAGTCAATGGGGTTCATCAGACGGTATTAGTGTCCATCATGAAACAGCTCTGGCACCTCCGTTATTTTCGTTTTTCTGTTCCTATGATAGAAACCTGAAGAACTTTTTCATAGTCAGTGGGGTTCATCAGGTGCACTTGGTGTCCATCATGAAATGGCTCTGGTGCTTCCATTATTTTTGTGTTTCTGTTCCTATGATGGAAACCTGAAGAACCTTGTTACAGTCAATGGAGTTCATGAGGTGCATTTAGTGTCCATCATGAAACAGCTCTGGCGCCTCCGTTATTTTAGTTTTCCTGCTCCGATGATGGGGCATGTAGCACCGTGTTACAGTCAATGGGGTTCATCAGACGGTATTAGTGTCCATCATGAAACAGCTCTCGCACCTCCGTTATTTTCGTTTTTCTGTTCCTATGATAGAAACCTGAAGAACTTTTTCATAGTCAGTGGGGTTCATCAGGTGCACTTGGTGTCCATCATGAAACGGCTCTGGTGCTTCCATTATTTTCGTGTTTCTGTTTCTATCACAGAACAGAAATCCAGAACCCCCCAAGCCTAAAGCCTCCGTTCCCATTTCCATCTATTCATAAGGAAAACATGGTCACTGTGTGGGATCTGTATTCGATGGTGTTCGTCAGGGTCCTGGTAGTGGATCATGGTTCTGGAATGACTTGCACTTTTGAGAACGTCTATAAAGACCCTCAACTGTGGCTTATTTCGGGGCTAGGCCATATACTATACTTGATCCAAAGCAGCCGTCATGTATATAGTATAGGACGAGGTATCCGATGAAGCGGCCTATAGGATATCATATAACCCTGTCAGCCATGTATTATCTATACGGCGTATGTCAGATATCATCCATAATACATAAGGTCAGCACCTATCGTGTTACTCACACAATGAGCACACTTCCCCCTGACGTGTGTCACACTCACCTCCCCATTATTAAGGTGTGTGTGTTTGTTAATGAGGTGTGTGTACGGAGGGGGACTCTTTGTAATGGAGAGAACTTGTTATGGTTGGCTGGGGGTCTTTTGTTAAGGCCAGTGAATAGGATGAGAGGGCTGGGGGTGGGGGTGTCAGCTGTATGCTAATAGCAGGCACCTGTCCCTCTCACCCCAGCACACTTCTCCTGTCTCACCTCACTTTCTCCAGCATCCTGCTTCCTTCCTTCTGTCCCTTTGTCTTGGCCCCTGCTCCTCTTATGGCCCCTTTTGTTCCCTTATTACAGGGTTCAGGGTCCCCTAGAACTTCCTTAATAACATGAACCCTGAGCACTGACCCCAGATACACAGAAGCCAGAGCTGCTGCTCTCCAGAAGCTGAACCCCCAATCCCAAGCAGAACCCCTCCAGTGATCCTCTCCCACAATCAGCCCCCCCTGGTAGTGCAGGCTATTCATTAATACTACTTGTGTTGTAAGACTCCTAATGAAATAAGGGAGAACCCCGCCATTGTTATAGGCTGTGTATATGCTATTTATAAAAAAAAAAAAAAACAGTATTACAGAAAAATATAGGGAATAGGAGGATTTTATTGTGCTGCATATTCCCCTTTCTATAGACAAAGCTCAGACCAACTTCCTAAATACTAATTACCCGGACGTGTGGCTGATGGTAGGAGGAGGTGTAGTATATACAGCCCCCACCTATCATCTTTTTCGGGGAAAAAACCCCTCCCCACCAAAATTTTATTTGCATTAAATAGTTATTTTTCTGCCAGCCCTTTTATATGAGAGATTGCTCCCGGCTGAGTTGTTACTACAATGTTGTCTTCTTGTGGCAGGCGATCTGATAAATCCTGCATATTGGAAGGGTCCTGCACTGAATTTATACAATGTGAATCCCCTGAAGAGTTCAAACCCGATTTAAGCTGCGCCCATTGTGGTATAGGGGTGCCCAGTAAAACACTGAAGCTGTATGGTCTGGGGGTGCATGCTATACGACTAGAGCTGTATGTTCTGGGGGTGCTACAAAGACTAGACCGTATTTTGGGGTGCACACTATACGATGACTGTATGTTTGGGGGTGCACATATAATCTAGCCCTGTTGTTCGGGGGGTGACATATAAGATTGGGCTGTATGGTCTGGGGGGCCACTATAGACTGAGCTGTAGGGTTGGGGTGACCTATGACTAGAGCTGTATTTTGGGGTGCAATATAAACTGACCTGTTTTCGGGGGGGTGCACACTAAAGATATAGCGTATGGTCGGGGGTGAACTATATGACTAGGCTGTATGTTTGGGGGTGAATTAAAACAGACTGTATTTTTGGGGGTGACACTTTAAGATATCTTATGGTTTGGGGGTGCCATATACGCTAGAGTTATGTTCTGGGGGTTGCAACATAAACTAGACCTGTTTTTTGGGGGTGCACCTATAAGTGGCGTAGGTCTTGGGTTTTTGCACACTATGGGGAATATATGAATTTGAAACTACTTTTTTTTTTTTACTTGGCCCCGACACTCCAGTTCTAAATAGAGGATGAATAAACCTATAAATTTTTTTGGGCGCATTACTAAGCTTAAGCCCCCAAATTTGTAGGGGCATAAATGTAATGCCCAAACTTGGCGCATTAAGTTATGAATGGCCAAAAATCTTCGTGTTCTACATCTCAGAATCTCTTAATCTGCTTTAAAAACATTAAGGGGGGGGAATGTATGAATTCGATTCGTACTTTTTTTTTATTGGGCAGACCCACAGTTTCTAAATAATATAGAGGGTGTAGAATCGACAATTTTTGGCGCATACATAAGCTTAGTGCCCCAATTTTGGTGCTTACACTTATGCTCATACAAAGTTTGGGGGCGCTTTAAATCAAAGTAAAGGGCCCCAAAAAATCTGTGTATTTACACTCTTCTATATTATTTGAACTTGGGGCGGGGCAAGTAAAAAAAAAGTCGATTCGAATTTTACTGTGCCCCTTAAGAAAAAGCTTTTGGTCTGGGGGTGCATACAATAAGACTAGGCGTATGGGCTGGGGGGCCCCCACTCAAGACTAGAGCTGTATGGTCTGGGGGTGAGCACTATAAGACTAGAGCTGTATGGTCTGGGGGTGCATACTATAAGACTAGAGCTGTATGGTCTGGGGGTCCACACTATAAGACTAGAGCTGTATGGTCTGGGGGTGAGCACTATAAGACTAGAGCTGTATGGTCTGGGGGTGCACACTATAAGACTAGAGCTGTATGGTCTGGGGGTGAGCACTATAAGACTAGAGCTGTATGTTCTGGGGGTGCATACTTTAGGACTAGAGCTGTATGGTCTGGGGGGCAAACATAAGACTAGAGTTATGGTCTGGGGGTGCTACTTAAAACAAGTTATGGTTTGGGGGTGCTACTATGACTGACTTTTGTTTGGGGGGGATCTATAAATAGAGCTGTTGGGTTGGGGGGCCCCAATATAAACTAGGCTTATGGGTTGGGGGTGCATACTATAACACTAGCGCTGTATGGTCTGGAGGGGGCATACTATAAAAACTAGGTGATGGGCTGGGGGGGAACTAAAAACTAGAGCGTTGGGTTGGGGGGGCATCTATAAGCTAAGCTGAGTTCTGGGGGTGCATACTTTGGCTAGAGGTTGTCTGGGGGTGATATACATTTTTATAAGAAGTTTCGGTACATTTGCCCTTCATCTTCCTTTAATTTTTTAAGTTTGCTAGGCCTTATCCTGAAAACGCCCCACACCATGATGTCCCCCCTCCCTATTCACTGTTGGTAGGGGGGTTTTGTGATTATGCATCCAAAAAGTTTAAAATTTTTGGGCTCATCTGAAGATATTTTTTCCCAGTACTCACAGTTTTGTCTAAAAGTTTTTGACCTTTTAAACGTGCTTGAACTTGCTTCTTGTTCCGCAATGGAGTCTTGCATGGTGAGCGTGCTTACAGGCCATAGAGGGTGAATGTTCATACAGGACAAGAAGGTTGAGTGCATTACTAATTGTTTTCTGTGAAACAATTGTACCTGCTGATTCCATGTCTTTCTGTAGATCTCCACAGTCAGTCATGGTCTATTGGACAACTCAACTGATAATTCTTTTCATTCCTCTGTCTGAAAACTTTTGGGTGGAGCACCTGGTCGTGGCTTTTTTATGATGAAATTATGTTCTTTCCATTTCTGGATTATGGTCCCAAACTTCAGGACTTTAGAGATACTTCTGTAACCAATGCCATCAGTATGTTTTGCAACAATAAGGTAGCAAAGGTCTTAAGATCACTGGTTTTACCCATCAGGAGATCCGTCTTGTGTGGCACCTTGGTAATGAGACACCTTTTTTAGGCCATCAGTTGAACCAGCTGATACTATTTTTCCTTGAGTGAGAGGATTGCTCTCTAATTACTGATTTCAGATGGTGTCATAACCTTCTATTGCTTCTTGTACCTCTCTTTTTTCATGTGTTCAATACTTTTTCCCTGCGTAGTTTCTCATTATTACACATAGCTTAATTTATGGTCATCTAAAGTTTCATTTATTTGCCTGTTTGGATTGGATGTGTTATCACCCTGGTGAGAATTTCATGTCAATAGAATTTTTAGAAATATATTTACTTAGAAAATTAGTGACGTGTTTAATACTTATTTCACCCACTGCATAAATTATGTAATGATGTATGGGTGGCAAGGTGTGAGTGCTGCAGTATCTATATATATTATATATATATATATATATATATATTTTTAAAGATTTTTATAAAATATTATATATATATATTATATACACATATAGGATTTCACAAAAGTGAGTACATCGCTCACATTTTGGTAAAAAGTGTATCATATCTTTTCATAGGACAACACTGAAGATCTGACACTTTGATACAATATAAAGTAGTCAGTGTACAGCTTATATAATAATATAACACACAGACATTAATGTCTAAACCAGTGAAAATAGCCAAATTGTGCCCAAAGTGTCAATATTTTGTGTGGCCACCATTATTTTCCAGCACTGCCTCAACTCTCTTGGGCATGGAGGTCACTAGAACTTCACAGTTGCAGCCACTGGAATCCTCTTCCCTCCTCCATTACGACATCACGGAGCTGGTGGATGTTAGAGACCTTGCGTTCCTCCACCTTCCGTTTGGGAGGCACCAAAGATGCTCAATAGGGTTTAGGTCTGGAGACATGCTTGGCCAGTCCAGCACCTTTACCCTCATTTTCTTTAGCAAGGCAGTGATGGGTCGTTATCATGTTGGAATACTGCTCTGTGGCCCAGTTTCTGAAAGCAGGGGATCATGCTCTGCTTCAGTATGTCACAGTATGTGTTGGCATTCATGGTTCCCTCAATGAACTGTAGCTCCCCACAGCTGGCAGTACTCTTTCAGCCTGAAACCATGACACTCCCACCACCATGCTTGACTGTAGACAAGACACACTTGTCTTTGTTCCTCACCTGGTTGCCACCCCACATGCTTGACTCCATCTGATCCAAATAAGTTTATTTTGATTTCATCAGACTATGGGACATGATTCCAGTAATCCATGTCCTTAATCTGCTTGCCTTCAGCAAACTGTTTGCAGGCTTTCTTGTGTATCATCTTTAGAAGAGGCCTCCTTCTGGGACGACAGCCATGCAGACCACTTTGATACATATATATATATATACATATAGAATGTAATGGTGTACTGGTGGTATGGTGGGAGCACTTCAATATATGTATATCATGTAATGGTGTATGGGTGGTATTGGGGGAGCACTGCAGTATATTTATATATCATGTATGGTGGGAGCACTGCAGTATGTATATATATATATATATATATATAATGTATGGGTGGGAGCACTGCAGTATAATATATATCGTATCGGTGTATGGGTAGAGCAGTGTATATATATCATGTATGGGGGGGTGCAGTGTATATATATCATGTATGGGGGGTGCAGTGTATATGTATCATGTATGGGGGTGCAGTGTATATATATCATGTATGGGGGGTGCAGTGTATATATATCATGTATGGGGGGTGCAGTGTATATATATCATGTACAGGGGTGCAGTGTATATATATCATGTATGGGGGGTGCAGTGTATATATATCATGTATGGGGGTGCAGTGTATATATATCATGTATGGGGGTGCAGTGTATATATATCATGTATGGGGGGTGCAGTGTATATATCATGTATGGGGGTGCAGTGTATATATATCATGTATGGGAGGGTGCAGTGTATATATCATGTATGGGTGGTGCAGTGTATATATATATATATATATATATATATATATATATATATATATAAAATGTACAGGGGTGCAGTGTACATATGTTATGTACGGCGGGTGCAGTGTATATATATCATGTATGGGGGTGCAGTGTATATATATCATGTATGGGGGGTGCAGTGTATATATCATGTATGGGGGCGAACTGCAGCATATATCATGTATGGGGGTGCAGTCTATATATATCATGTATGGGGGGAGCACTGCAGCATATATCATATATGGGGAGAGCCCTGCAGTGTATATATATCCTGTATGGTGGATGCAGTGTATATACAGTTCTGGGAAAAATAAGAGACCACTGCAAAATTTTCAGTTTCCCTGATTTTTCTCTTCAATGGTATGTATTTTTGAGAAAAATGTTCATTGTTATTTTATTATATAAACTACTGACAACGTCTCCGAAATTCAAAGCAAACATTTTTGTATTTATTTGCAGTAAATGAGAGATCTTCAAAATAATAAAAAAGCAGCAGCAGCGCTGTCAGACCTCAAATAATGCAAAGAAAACAAGCTCATATTTCTTTAGGAACAATGAGACTAATATGTTAATTTAGGAAGAGTTCAGGAATCAATATTTGGTGGAATAACCATGATTTTTTCATTCAACTTCCTTTTGGCCTATTCCTAGCACGTGTTTTCGTGTATGGGGGACGCAGTGTATATGTATCATGTATGGGAGGGTGCAGTGTATATATCATGCATGGGAGAGCAGTGTACATATATTATGTATGGGGCTGCAGTGTATATATCATGTACGGGTGGTGCAGTGTATATATATATTATGTTAACGCTTGCTTTGTTTAATGGTAAATTTTTGTTA